>CAHIKZ030001913.1:1277500-1282500 GCA_903632075.3 Acanthosepion pharaonis
AGCTTAATTCTCGCAACAAACATGTATTGTAAGGCACTAACCACGGTTTGGTAATTTTTCCCGTTCATGATGTCTCATTTTGACCTTGTCGTTATGACCTCCATCTTCTGGGTTTTCTCCTTCTATATTTTGAATAAGTGCCTTTCCTTTGTTCGAATTTAAACTTAATTTAAATCAAAGGGAAAAATTATTGGTGTGTGGATCAAAATTCACTTTAAATTTTAATATACTTATCAAATTATTCTGTGTCTGTCTATATTTTGAAGATGAGGTATTATGTACATTATTTACATTATTCGGACTGTTGTCCTCATCTTTGTCGCCATATTCATTACAACGTTTCGACCGCTGTACGCTCCGGCCTTCTTCAGGGTGTTGGAATGTCGAACTGAACCCTTTATTTCGCTCACTGGGGTAGGCTGTTCTAGTTTGCGGAAAGGAATATAAAGGAGAGACAGACCGCCCCCTCAAGGTAAGGCTTCAAGAACACCAGAAAGCTGTAACACGAGGGGAAGTGGAAAAATCATGCTTGGCTGACCACATATGGAGAGAGAAGGGAGATAACTGCCCTCTGTGGGATCATGTTGAGATCATAGACAAGGAACACAATTGGAAAATTCGTAAACTTAAGGAATCAGCACATATGCTAGGCCACAAAAATCTCCTGGGCCGACCAAGCATAGAAATAAATACAATATGGGAACCAGTAATAAGGAGTGCCAGAGAAAAGCAATGATAAAAACAAAGTTGCAATATGAGCTCTGGTAAAAACGTGAATTGATAACAGAAAAAAATGCAATATGAGCACTGATAAAAATGGTTGCTGAGGACATTAGATTTATAATACCCAGAAATTCATACCCAGATGTCCTCAAGGACACATGGCACAGTGGATAAAGTCGTTGGTTAGATCCAGTGACAGGACCCAAAGAGTGTGAGTTGAATACCCGGTTAAGGTAGTGGAGAACTTTCAGAGGGGAAATTAACAGGAGATAACTGATATCCATCAAACATGGCACGTAGAACTAGAACAGTCTACTCCAGTGAGCGAAATAAAGGGTTCAGTTCGACATTCCAACCAACGGAAGAAGGCCGAAACATTGTAATGAATATAGCGACAACGATGAGGACAATAGTCCGAATAATGTAAATAATGTAAATTATTCTGTATACTGTAGTTTCTGAATATATATGGTTAGGGGTGTTCTATCCCAAAACTCTAGGAGGAGTTCGATAATAAACAGACAGAATTTATATGTTTATAGATAGATAGTATTATTCTTGTAAAAGAAATAAACATATAATCTTTGCAAACAGATGTACACGTATAAAAGAAATGTACATGTACAATGTTCTGTAAACAGAGAGGCATTCTTCTATTCTGGGAGTGTTAACAAATTGCCATTCTTACCTGCATTCGTTTTTTCTCATCTCATTTTATGCGCGCGTATGCGTGTGTGTGAATAGGCGTGAGCGTTTTTGTTTGTGTTTATGTATGTGTGTTGTCATTGACGCGCTGGTTATGCTAGCTCTCACCAGTCTGAAAGGCCAGAGATCAAATCTGACTGCAATCCAATGTTTCGAATATGGCTTTTCAATACAGAGACGCTGCGAAGTGTTTAATCGAAAATAGAAAATGTAAAAGCGAAATCGGAAGGACCATGGAGACAGTGACAGACGCTTTCCAAAAGGTAAGCAAAGTATTAAGAAACAGGAAAATTTCGTTAGAGAAAATTGAATTTCTGCTCAACTATTAGATAATATAAATCCTACTATATCTCAGTGAATGTTGATAATGATGCAACGAAAATGTGTTTCTACATCTGCATTCTAATCAACCATATTCGGAATAGGTGATCGAAGGAAAAGGGCATATTACTTGGAAACAGAAAAAGTTAGTTAGAATTTCCGTAAAAGAAGAAAGAGGGCTTGGTGAATCTGACACTGACAGGACATATTGAAGTTAAAAGGGACGGAGAGAAGCAGCGAGTAATATACCTAACGAGCTTGGGTAGCAGATGAACAATGAGGATAGTAACGGCTCAAACATTACTTAGTGTTGCAAGAGATAGGATGTTTTGGACAGTCATGATCCGCCATATCCTGAATGTTCCCGTCTCAAAGAAGAAGAATGATCTACTAGGATAGGCACTTGACGAAACATAATGTTAACTCCTTTCTCAGATCGACTGTCTTAAAAATGGCTTGGAGATTGTGAAGCGTGTAGGTTTGAAAGAAAACCATCCTTTTCAAATTCCGTGGACTGGCGTTAGCTGATAAGAAACATAAACTACATTACCCGAGGAATTTCAACAGCCGCAATAACTAAAATGAGTAGTACATCTACCTCGAACAGGCAATAACGTACCATAGTTCCTCAAACAAAGGGTAAGGAAAGAAGCTTTTGTCACTAGTGGAAAAAGCTATAACAGCTACTGGACAGGAAAAACGATTTTCTAAAAGAATTGCATTATGGGAATGATTTCAACTGACAGCGGCAGGAACTGCTTGGTCGATCAATGCTAAACGTTTCTTTATAAGCAAATGACTAATGTTAACATTAATAATGTTTTATCGATTAAAAAATTGTTGTAATTTTCTGTTAGGGTCCCAGCTATAGGCAAATAGTGAACAGTGTGCAGGTCTTCATTCGTGATGCGGTCTGTGCACTAAATAGAGAACCTCTGAAATATCTCACTTCTGTTGCATGGATACGCCTTTGCGATTCTGCTGGTAGAGTTCATGACTCGCATGCCGACAGAAGAGCTGACAAGGCAAGGGTATGCATCAAGCTAAGTTTGTTTTGGGTGAGATGTTGTCACCTCATTTCTCGCATTCATGTCTGGCTTGGATCCATCTTGGTTGATCATTGCTAAGTGTAATTAGTTTCCTTATGGGTAACCCTCTAATTCTCATCAATTTCTTTTGTTCGGTATAGATTTTCATAACATATCTGGATGCTGTTTTGTCCAGACACCTCATCAGGTTAGCTAGTTCATCTTCTCTTCCAGACAGACTGTCGGTGTCATCAGTAAGCCCAAGATTCGTAAGCGTTTCCATTCCAGTAGTGACTCAGTCAATGTGAATCTTCATGGCCATTCAGGATTACTTTTGTCCAGGACGATATTGAAAAGAGTTCTTTAAACTGACCGAATAAACTAAAGTAAGAAATTGGTTTGCGAAATGAGCTCATTATTCTGCCTTCTACAGGGTTCAGGTAAATATTAGAACGAATCACAGATATATTCAGATGGACATCTTAGTAGGTTTTCTAAAAGATGTGGTGTCTTATCGTGATTCTAGTTCTCCTGAAATTTTTCAAGTGTTAATTTTCAAAATTCTTATTACGTGATTTAATGTACCATAAACGAAAAGCAATGATCGCCCTCATCAAGACTTTATTTCAAACGATTTACTAGTTTTGTGCAGTTTTTCCGAACCAGTTTAAAATAATGTCGTAAATTTGTCAGAATCTCTGTGTTGTTTTATTTCGAAATTATATTTGAAAGAAACAACAAAAAGAACAGAATTATACATATCCTATATTTCTATATGAACAAACATTTACATAAAGTGTTGTCTAATTTATGTAAAATTGAAAATAACACTGACATCTCATTTTAACAGATATATTTACTAACATTTCACATAAATAAATACTAAGGAGTAAATTTATCAATAAAATCGATATTGGCTTTGACCAAAGTCTTCAGACGACTTTGGAATCACCTGTAATTCTTCTGGACAGATTTCTTGTTTAAGTTGGTGAATGCTGCTAGAATTCTTGCCTTCAGTTCATCTTTGATGTGACAAGGAGTTTTGCTTGTCTCTCGGTCAACTGCGTCCCACAAATAATAAAGATGACTGCTGTCTGGGGAGTTAGGTGGCCAGCAGTAACTTGGTCTCAGAAAATTTCTAACAACTATGACTGGTTTCTCATGCTTGTATGGTATCGTGTAGAGTCCTGACTGCAGACGCGCTTCTTCTAGCAGCCAAGCTCTTGACCCAGAGCAGCACTATCTCCTTAAGGCACTTGATGTAGGCTTCTGTGTTGAGTCTGAGGCCCTCACCATTAAATTCGGGAGTTTTCTCATCAGAACGATCTGAGTGATTTTTCCGAGCTGCCCTACCTTCGTTATCAAAATTACACCCGTCCAACTCTTTTCGAACCAGCTACTATATTGTCAGATTGGCACCCACCCACCAAAACATTTTGAAATGTTCGTATTGGATTTTCCGGCACGAATGCCAAGCAAATATATATATATATATATATATATATATATATATATATATATATATATATATATATAGTTGCATATTTAGGCAGCAATCCTTCCTTTATGCATGTTTCATTAAAAACGATAGACAAGGTACTACGGTTAAGCTTTTTTATTTAATTTTTCTTGTGTTCTGCCAAGAGATTTCTTTTCTGGACAAAGGGTGTGTAAGAACTGTCCAAATGTTTCAGATTTCCGAGCAGTTTCGGCTATATTTTTAGCCATTATCAAGGATGATTGGATTTTTCAGCTTAATTGAGTGTGTGCGTTCTGTGTATGTATTAGTGTGTGATAGGGATGTTTTTAATTTCCGAATACGGTTAGCACAGTGTGGCTTTGTTCGTAGTTAATATTGTTAAGAGTTGGCGTTTTCTTTTTTATTATTAAAGCTTCCATTATTTTTAGTCGTTTTTTTATTTTTTGCAGGTGGATGCAGTTAATATATTTGTGTTTTCTACTAGTATGTTCCTAATGGAGTCGGGTAAATTTGTGTGTGTGTTTAAATGGGTTCTAATGGAGCTGTGATCAGATAGGTGTAACGAAAGATGTCTGGATAAGCATGTGGTTGTGTAACCGATGTAATTATTTATGAGTCCGGTTTGATCAGGAACACAGTTCCTTAAGGGGCATTTGAACTCATAGATAATGTTCGTTCTTTGTAATTTTGACTTAGCTGGTGTGTTGCTATTATTGAGGATACGGTTGGCTGTCTTAAATTTT
>CAHIKZ030001913.1:1287500-1375000 GCA_903632075.3 Acanthosepion pharaonis
TGAGTTCATTAATTCACTTAAGTGAATTAAATTCACTGACATCAAATTGTGGAGCGAAGCCAGAAATAAACACCAAGACATCCAAATGACAAAAAAATGGTCTGAGTCTGAGGATTGTGCATTCTTCCGGTTAATAAATTAATGCTTTGAACATGAATATTGAACATTTTTCGACGAACAGTTGACGTTGCCACCAACAATAAAAATATACGCTTGGTGATCCTTTTGAAGCAAATTTTGTAGACCGACAACCAGTAAATATATTGTTGTGGTAGGATCCACCTAATTTGCATAGTGGAGTACCGACCATATGAATATGTTTGGTACCGGGAAGACGGGGGGAGGAATCAAGAGATTCAATCCAGAGACTCTGCTCGACTGCGACTACGTCAACACATTCTCCAGGAACGGTCTTCCCAAGAATATACAAAAGACTATATGTAAATATTGTGTACCTTTCTTGTTTCAATACATTTTGTTCTAAGTACATTTTGTGTTGTATTATTATTCCATGCATTAGTCAAGTTTCAACATATATACAGACGGTATCAGACAAAAATAAGTGCACTACTCTCATCTAAAAAAAAATTTCCTTACTCATTAACCCATCTTCCACACCAAGCTACGTGACACTTACACTTACCTCCCCAGTTTCTCCTTCTGCTTTCTCATACAGGAACGTGAACGTTGATCTTAACAAACAACGACAAACAAAAAAACGAAAATAAAAATATTTTATATTTTATATTTGAACACATTTTAGCATTTTTCTTTGTGGGTTGATTCGAATTCGCAACAGACTTTTCCTTGAGAAAATATATATCAATCTCTTCCACCTGCATTGGCTAAGTAGCGTGACAAACTGGTGTCTGTAGCCATGGCTGGCGACTAGACTAGCAGAACTTAAACACGTCGGGCAAGGATCAACTATCTTACACAGGAAAAACAAATTGTACTGTAGCTGGAGTACGCGTATGTCCCTAGGACCCTAACGAGATATGGAACTCTTGATCGAGAAAGCTCTTCTTTTGTGTATTTTTTAAAGGAGTTTCTGTTAAAGGATTGTTAAAGGATTGTCTCTTTTTAAGATTTAATATGTTTCTTTGCCTGAATTCATTTTTGTTATTGATAGGAGTCAACAGAGATGATAGTTTCAAATTTTCTAAATGATTTACATCCCATGCATGAGACACTGAACAACTAAATGTTAGATATGAGTAAATACTTAAAATGTGCTTGATTTTTTAATGCCAATAGAATCATGACATTTCAACATATGTTTTCATTAAAGGAAAACTTATGTTCTTTAGACTTTAAATCCTAATGTCAAAACTAAACAAAACTTTGCTGTACTTTCAGAATCAGATTAGACAACCTGACATGTGGATGGTTTTTCATTCTTAGCAAAGATTTTAAAATAATCGCGCAGATGTCAGATATTAAAATAGAACATTTGATAAGTGTGCTGTCTGTAAAAGCCCAAAAGTACATCGTTATAGTGAAATTCTTATTTTGAAGACGCAATTTTTGTCCGTACTAATGGACTTCTTTCACGAAATTATGTCTTATTGGGTCCTGTCAAAGAAGACAAATTCAGTAGCTTTTTTTGGTTCTGTTGCCTTGAAAGCACAAGTGGCTGGGAAGAGACGCTTTACGATGAGTTCATTCCTTGATTCATTCATCTAAATCATTTATTACAGCAACTGATGAAATAAATTGGTATAATACTGCGTTAGTCTTACTGCGAAAACTTAATGCTTCAGTTGGAAATTGAAATTTTTCCGGCTTCGGTTTTCGTTATTGAAAAACATTATCGACGCAGAGTCTGTCTATATTTCTGAGATGAGTTATTATGTACAGTATTTACATTCGTCGGACTATTGTCCTCATCTTTGTCGCCATATTTGTCACAATGCTTCGGCCGTTGTACGCTCCGGCCGTTGTACGCTCCGGCCTTCTTCAGGTGGTTGGAATGTCGAACTGAACTCTTTATTTCGATCACTGGGGTAGACTGTTCTAGTTCCACGTGCCATGTGTGATGGATGTCAGTTATCAGTTATCTCCTGCTAATTTTCCCTCTGAAAGTTCTCCACTGCCTTAACCGGGTATTGAACTCACACTCTTTGGGTTCAGTTCGAAATTCCAACTACATGAAGAAGGCCGGAGCGTACAACGGCCGAAACGTTGTGACAAATATGGCGACAAAGATGAGGACAATAGTCTGACTAATGTAAATACTGTACATTATCGACTCATTTTCTAACACACACACGCACACACACATATACATACATACATACATAGACACATACACACACACATTCATATATAATTTTCTTAACATGTCAGAAGTTAAGCGTGAAAATATTACACTCGTCCTCTCATTAACTCTTTAATAACTAATGAATTCAAAATACATTGCGCTATTTCTGGTCATTTCTGACGCGAAACAAGATTGTGTTTGTAATGAAGAAAAAAATTAATTTATTAAAATATTTTTAAAAAATGCAAATTAATATTTAATTTCGGTATGATAAAGTCCCTCAGAGGTCGAAATGCGTCGGCCAAGATAATTTTTATCTTTGTCTTTATTTATATTGTCCATTTTACAGATATACCCTATCTGAAATTTGTATATATATATATATATATATATATATATATATATATATATATATATATATATATATATATCAGTTTTAAGAACCCACAATCCCACATATATATTCTTCCATAATGAAAATTTCAAAATTCAAAAAACGCACGCAAAGAAACTCAAAGACGAGCATGTATAATATACTATAATGCACACATATCTATCATTGTCCTTCTCTTTCAGCTCTGTAAATATATATATATATATATATATATATATATATATATATATATATATATATATATATATATATAATGGACACTCCCATCGGTTTCGACGTATGAGGATCTGACAGCTTATTGATTCAGTTATGAAAGTTTATGCGATAATCTTAAGTGGCATTTAAGACCCGCTAGTGATTTACAAAGGAGGCCACATATGGAGCAAGTGTGAGATGAGATCACTGTTAGATTGCCTGACCTTTTAAATCTTTCTCTCGCTTCTTGAAGATGATTTAGACAAGTAGATTGAAAATTGCTGAGTCCACTAAAAGACGTTGATCTCCATTCTACCCGCTCCAAAGCTAAGCGCTCAAGGGTGTTATGTGGTATATTGACTGCTGACAAGTTGCTTTTCAACTTGTCTTTGTATCTTAGACATGGGCGTCCTACATTCCTGTAGCCCTGATCTAACTGGCTGTACATTAGGATCTTGGGCATCCTGTCATCAGACATTCTCAAGACATGACCAGTCCACCGTAACTGAGACTGTATGATAAAAGTTTCGATTCCTCCAATATTACACCTGTTAAATAGGTCTACGTTAGATGTCCTATCTTGAAGCTTAACTCCACAGATTGCACGCAGACAGCTTTTATGGAAAACATTCAGCTGGCGTATATGGCACCTGTATGGAGTCCACGACTCTGAGCCATACAAAAGGATGGCAAGTACAACAGCTCTGTAAACCCGAATTTTCGTATCCAGTCGAATACGTCGCTCATTCCACAAGTGATGAGCAAGTTTGCCGAAAGCACTGGTAGACTTAGCAATCCGATGCATGATTTCATCATCTAAAGTTCCACTGTAATTGACTTTGCTACCAAGATAGATGAAAGACTTTACATAGTTCAGGAGTTTGTCTCCTACTTTAAATGGTCTCTCTGGAAATTTGTAGACTGGTGGTTTTTGTTTCTCACCACGCAAATGCTTCGGAGTAGGAAAAGGTTGGTGCACAACTTCAGTTTTCTTTATGCTAAGTGTAAGACCAAATGCTTTACATGCAGCAGAGAAACGATTTATTAGATGTTGGGCCTCCTCAAAGGATGTCTCTACAAGAGCCGCATCATCAGCAAACAACAAATCACGAAGAATATGCGTACGAAGTTGGGTCTTGGCTTTGAAACGCTGATGATGGAAGAGACCACCGGTTGTTTGAAACTGAAACTTGACGCCACTCTCTGTGTCTGCAAATGTATATTTCAGAATCACCGAGAAGAAAAGGGCAAAAATTACAGGGGCCATGACACAACTTGCTTGGTGCCATTTGTGACATTGAAGGATTCCGACATCATACCATCAGACAGGATATTAGCTTTCATTCCTTCATGAATGTCTTCAGGGATGCCGAGTTTCCTCAAGACTTGCCAAAGAGCCTCTCGATTCACAGTGTCAAAGGCCTTCGTCAAGTCCACAAACACCATGGATAACTCCTGGTTCTTCTCTCGAACCTTCCCTGCAACCTGACAAAGAGAAAATATCATGTCAATGGTGCCCCGACCCGACCGAAAACCACACTGCGATTCAGGATAGATGTCGTCAACAAGGTGTATAATGACTCTGTTTAGAATCAGTCCCGCTAGGATTTTGCCTGCAATTGAAATTAGTGATATCCCCCGATGATTATCACAGACACACCTGGAACCCTTGTTTTTGTAGAGGTGTTTGATAGAGGCGTCTTTATAATCTTGTGGGACACAGCCTGCCTTCCATATCTCCACAAAAAGGTGTAACTTTTTTACCAACTTTTGGCCACCATGTTTATACACTTCGGGTGGAGTAGGATCCTTAGGACTAGGTGATTTTCCAGATGAGATTTGCTTGATCGAGTCAATTACCTCTTGATAAGTAGGTTCAAAAGACAAATCCGGAATTTCGGGATTTTGCTCAATTGATGTGATGGCTTCCTCATCAGTAACCGAAGTGTTGTTTAACACAGTTTCGAAATGCTCTTTCCAGCGATTTAAAATGTCTGACTTCTCCGTCAAGAGAGTTTCTGCTGTGGAAATAGGAGCAACTCCACTTTTCTGAGGACCGAAAATGTTCTTGAGTCCAGCATAGAAAGCCTTTAGATCCTTTCTATCTGAAGCTTCTTGGAGTTCAGTGAGCTTTCCAACACTCTTTCATGGCCCTGAGAGCTCGTTGATCCTGACTTTTGCACTTCTTGTAAGACGAGTTCTTATCGGACGAGTTCTTGTCCTCAATCCATTCTTTATGAGAAGAGTGCAATTGATCTATAAGCTGCTGAACTTCTGTATTATTGTCATCAAACCAGTCTTGATGTTTGCCATATGGCACACCGAGAACCTCCAAGGATGTAGAATATGTTGCATCACGCAGAGCTTTCCAAGGTGATTCCATATCATTGGTAATATTTACAGACTCGAGTGCAGCATCAAGTTTGTTAGAGAGCTCAATTTTCACTTCAATCGATTTAAGAGGCAGTACGTTAATGCGCTTGGGCGCTGTAGATTTTATAATCCTTCGCTTTTGCAGATGCAGTGCAGCTTTACTTCAAAGTAGAGCGTGATCTGACAGATAGCATGTTGTGTGGAATGAACGCATTATCTTAAAATCTTTTATGTGCCGTCATTTGGTGATGAAGGAGTCGATCAGATGACAGTCTTTCGAACGAGGATGCATCCACGTGGTCTTACGACAGTTGGTTTGCTGGTAGAAGGTATTAGTGATACGAAGGTCAAATTCCTTGCAGATAGTGAGAAGGCGTAATTCACATGACCAATAACATAGCGACCTAAAACGCCCTTCCAAGAATGACAACCATTGCCAACACGAGCATTGAAGTCACCTGTAAGGACTAATTTATCTTTATGTTGAACATTGGAGATGACACTCCGAAGAAGATTGTAAAAATCATCTTTTTCTTGATCTGAACTATCTAAGGTTGGCACGTTGCAGGTAACCATCGTCACACGGGTGTTGCACTCCAGATTGAGGGTTAATGCCATTATGCGATCAGATACACCTTTAGGTAAGGAAGGCAGTGAGGTAGCAAGGTCAGACTTGATGGCACCAGACTGGCGTGGCTCTTTCTCCGTCTTGCCAGCCCATAAAAATACGTATCCGCCTTTTTCTTCCCTAAGCTGAAAATTACCAGCCAGACGTGTTTCACTAATGGCCACTATATCGATGTTAACTCGAGAGAAACAAGAGCTGTTTTACGCTCTGGTACAGAATCATTGTCCTGAAGAGTGTGAACATAACAAGATCCAAAATAGAAATTCTTATATTTATTCTGATATTCCTTGCTGTTTCGGCCTCGTTATTGGATAACTAGACAGCTGCAGCGGGATGCCAAGTCACTGTGTGAGCAAGCAATGTTTAGGGCTACTTTTATCGCCCCCTCCCCATAATAGGGAAAGCAGTGCAATCCTAAATAGGGCTGCTTTGTCACCAATGGAGGACACGGACATCTCAATTGCTCATGGGTTCGTGAAAGAACGGCCATCACCCATTGGTCTGCCACTGTGTGTGCTAGAACCTTCCAGTAATATCCTTTACCTGACCCCGTCGCCTGCACTCTCTCTGTGTGGATAAGAACGAATCAAGGTAAACAGCCAGAAAACCACCACAAGTCATTTGATTAAATTGGTGAAGGCTTGTGGAGAACCATCCACACTTTTCGGAACCACTGATACACTTAGTCGGTGCAAATAATTGCCACAGACGAAGCAGACAATATACCTCAGGCTTTTCGTGTAAGAGTTTTTCATCTCCTAGACCAATCGTGTTCTATAACACTAAAGAGCTTGACCAGCCCTGGTAGACACTATTTGCCCATAGTTGGGACCCTAACAGGTGCTACAACAGCAATTAAAAGGTGGTTCCACGCTCTTCAAATCCTCCAATCTCCTGATGAGAAGACTTGCTGCCGGATGTAGTTTACCGTCATACCCAGGACATACATATATATATATATATATATATATATATATATATATATATATATGAATACAATTTGTAATAAACCACAGTCACAAATATATAATCCTCTAAACACGCACACACACACACACACACACACACACACACATACATATATGTATGTATGTGTGTGTGTGTGTGTGTGTGTGTGTGTGTGTGTCGTGTGTGTGTTTCAAAAGTATATAAGACCAATATTATTTATTAAGTAGGGATGCGGTTACGGATGAAAACAAATACATAATTATGTTGGACACACCACCGTTCGTCTATCAAGCCATCATTCAGTTACAGTTCTATACGAGCCTACTTAAAACAGCATGAAAGCTAACCAACTTCGATAAGTGCTCATTGTTGTATTGTGTTGTTCTCCGACATGTCACCAGTAGTCATCTGTTCCCCATCTGACATTTTAATCTATACTTTATTTCATCTATAACCAACATATGTAAATAAATACATTTCTACATTACACCTTGAATCGACAAGGCTTAATGCCTTTCGTTGTCTTTGCTTCTTCTACAACCTCTTTCTTCCCCACCTTCAAGTTTATGTCCTGTTCTTCCTATTGGCGATCTTGGTCTCAACTAGTTTTTTTCCATGTCTGACGCACACCCGCTTTTATCAATGGGCTCATTCTCTATTACATTATCTTGATCTGAAGAACTCATCCTTTCGTCTTTGTCAAGATCTTCTTCCATCACAACATCTTCCTCTTCAATTCGGGGTCTTAAAATGTCAACATGCGTCATTAGGCAGTTTTCTTTTTTTGATATAATGGCCGTTTTATATTCCCTTTGCATGATGCAATTAACTTTCTCGGGACTTGCTATTTATTTATTTTTTTTGTACCACATTTGTCGAGTAAGACATTGTCAATGTATATGTTATTTGTTTTCCCATTAACGCAGATGTGCTTTGCCTTCTATTTTTATGTGGATCGTCCTATAACTAAGCAGTGATTTTGGTTAATAACTGTCTATAGTATCTCTAGTTGTATAAACGTGCGTTCACTCGCATTTTTACTGCCTGCAATCCGATTAGATTGTGAGTAATACGGCGGCGTTTTCTAAGGGAAGTAGCCAATCTGGCTCAACCAATTACATAAATCAACACCATAAATTTTCTAGTGTGTTGTGTGATATCAATGCTTTATGGACCTTATTTCTAGAAAATATAACTTTTAATATTTGCTTTATTGTAGTCGTTTAAACGTTAACGGCTTCAGGCCACCCAGAAAAAGAGTATACAAAAATTAGAAATAACCCTATGCTATTAATATATGCATGACACTGATGAGGACATGGTTGCGTTTGTTTAGGCTATCGGCCTATCTTCCCTTGTCGAAGATTCGTCATTTCTTGAAATTTTGGACATTTATGTACATATCTTTCTATATCGCGATAATACCCTGTCAACCATTTCTCCAATTTTAATCTCCTATTTGTAGCCATTATCTCACAATGCACACTTTTTAAAATACGTTTTCTTACAATTTCTGGTGGTACTATCATATCTCCATTGCATATAACGCCGTTTTCAATCGTTAATGTATGCCTCATTTCTTTATAAGCTCTTTTTAGGTTTGTAACAATTATTCTACTTGTTTCTTTACGTTCTCACAGCAATCTTGCTTAATATCGGATCATGTAGAGTTTCCAATGCTAATCTTTGTAGTTAAAATATGTCAGTTCTACGCAAATGTAATATTCCTTCAACCGGAATGACCATCTTCTTCTTTGATCCTTATTAAATTGCATTCCTTTTTACATACTCTATGTCAAAATCATATGCCATTAATTTTATTGACTCCCTTAGAATTTGTTGAAGAAATAACTTTTGGTAACACCATTTTAGGGTTAAAAATAAACTCTAGAGGTTTATGGTTCAACTTTTATTGAAACCTAGTAAAAATCATCGAGCTCTGTCTGTGCTCCTGATAATGGCCGACGCTCCTTTTACAATATTTGAAGAATTTATTTCTGCTGCTATCAATTTTCTTGCAAGGAACATTATTGGATGGCCTTCTTGGGATGAAATCTCTCACTTGTATCCGTAGTTAACGTAACCTCCTTTTTGAGATCAAAGTTTTTTTACACGAGATTTCTTTTAAATAAATATTAAACGCTATGTTTTTTGTTTGAGTCTTTTTGAACTCGCTACTCTTTTTATGTAGTTCAGCCAATGGGTCAATAAGGTCACTGTATTTTGGTAGGTGTCTATTATAAAAATAAACTAATAATTCTAAAAACGGATTCTATTTTATTAGTAGGTATAGATACCACCGAAAGTTTCCTAACGTTGGATCTCGTGCAATACCATCTTTTGAAATCTTATGCTCTAAATCTCTTGTATCGCAATGAAATTCACATTTGTCCGTGTTTATTGTCATCCAAGCATTGTTTTAACTTCTTAAACAATATTCTGTATTTTTTTTTCATTTGACTTTAGTGGTAGCTTTAAGACAACTATCATCTTGATAAATAATCATGTTTCTAATTTCGTCAGTTAACACGTTTCCCATTGCTCTCTGAAAAATGAACTTGTCGTTTTCACCTCAAAAGGCATTTTCGTCTATCTTAATAATCCTATAGAGTGTGCTTTTATAGTAATTGCATCGAATTTATTATCAATCTGTATTTGCTTACAGGCAGATTTTAATCCACTCTCTGCAAAAATTTAATGATCGATAATTAATGGAGAGCAGATTCGATATTGGGAACAGGAAAGAAATCTGAGGATATTTTTCGGTTTACGCCCATTTTAAAATCAACACATATTTTGGGGTAAACGTCTGATTTTCGTAAAATAAAATGGGAGACGCCCATTTACTCCCACGTGAAAGAACATCATTCAAAATTCCTTCCTCTGACATTTTCTGTAACTTGACAACCACTAAAGTAGAAGGTAAATAGATAATATACATGATTTCAAATATGAGAACTTTCTATTTTGATTTAGTTTTATGTTCGCTTTATATCCGTTAAACACTCCTGTTTTTACTTTTTCTGATTTCACAGAATTGATTTATTTCAAAGTATTCACATTTAAAGTTACTCTTAGTAATTTGTATTTTCTACTACTCTAATGGCAGTAGTCTCAAATCGGTCACTATTTTCAAAAGTTCCATTGAAGTAGCCCATAATTTTTTCTTATAAAAAATGCATCGATTTCTCTCAATTGCAGATTACTCTTTCTTGATTCTATTTTATTCATTTATTCCGATAAATTTCTTGGGATTAGAGTTACATCACTTCCCAGTATCCAACTGCTTTAGAATGGTCATACCATTTATTATTTATTTTTTTTCGAAAGAATTCTTTCCCTTAATTCTTTGTATTGTAAAGACGTCATCAGTTCTTTCTTTTACCAATTTTTCTATACTGTCTATTTTCTTTTAACTTTGCATACAGCGGAAAATGATTTTTCTACCGCATTTATGGTATTTTTTTTCAAAAGTGGGACACTTTTTGTCAATTTCCTACATTTACGTACAGCTTTTGCATTCTTTTTTATACTGTACATTTCAACATTATCTCCGTTATAATTATATTTCTCACTCAATTCCAGCTGTTATACTTTTACACGTACAGTTAGAGAAAAGTATTCAATTGCAATATTTTCTATTTATGAAATGTACCAGCGAAACCTTCAATCAACTGTAACTAAACCAATTCATCGTCATATAGATAAATCTTGAGTTCAAAGAATCCACAGAATCTTCTCTTAAGCTATGAAGATATTGTATAATTGATTTATCTTGTTTCTTTTTAATCGATATAAATTTGGTTCTTTCAGCGATGACACGCTTCTTCTTTTGTAGTAAAGTTCTTTTTTATCATTTCTGAAATTTCGACGAAAGTCAATTTCTCCAATTGTTCGAGCTATGGCATAACATAAATTTTCATTATAGCTTCTCAACCTGTTGCAGCTAGGAAGAAGTCGGTTATTTTCTCCCCGTCTTGCCTTACTGTATTTCAATTTTTAACTCTAGCCTGTGCTGCGAAACACCAAATCCAATCTTAACAAATTCTGCTTCCCCCAAGCGACTTAAACATCCTATCGGTGACGTCATATTGCTGTACAGTGTTGTTTTACGACACGTGGACAGTAGTCAACTTTTCTCCCATCATTCTTTTATTTATTTTTTTTTAAGCATTTCACCTAAGACAAGGCAGGAGTGCCACTCGCAAGCAAGGGGTTATAGTGTGTAAGAGCACGAGTAAAGGGGGGGGTGAGGAAAGGATAAAAGAAGAACGGGGAAGAAGATCAAGGCATCAGAAAATGTCGATTGACATTACATTTGAATATTTGAAGATTATAGCTATCAGGGAATCAAGTAAGAGGAAAGGAGTTTCAGAGACGGGAAGTGCGAGATAAGAAGCTGTTGGAGTAGAAGAGGCGGCAACATTTAACCGTTTCGACAGTGAAAGTGTGGGACTAAGATGCCGACCTAGTGGCACGCTTAAATCCATGCAGTTTAAGAATCAGTGAAAGTAGTTCGTCAGAGCAGTGCCATGTAGAAAAGACAAAGGGAAGCCACAGCACGTCTGTGAGAAAGTGACTGTAGACGAGATATCAGATCAGGACCCAACATCTAACTGGAAACTGCTTATATTTGAAGCCGATATCATAAAATATAAAAAGAAACAACGTTCAACAGCCTCAGCTACGAACACGGTCACAATGGACTGGCGTTATTCTTGAATTAAAAATAGTTTCATCTTCAAAGTGTATAACTATGGTTAACAGACTTAGCTGAAAGCGCTCAAAGCAAACAAGCTTTTGAACACATTCTACGCCCTCTGAGTTCAAGCTGGCACTGGCAGTCGCGTTTACATTTGTTCATAATATATTTTTATCATCATAACGCTAAGTACGTTTAAATAATTTTCCCAAAGGAATATATTACTTTGCTTGTCTTCTTGAATGATCCTTTTTCATAACTTAAGTTTCAAATTTGTTTTCCTATACTTCAAATACAGAATATACATATATATAGTTCTGGCTTTTATTAAAATGGAACGTGATAAATTGCTTTCTGCTTCAGGCTAAAAGATCCTGATTTTATAAAACGCAAGAGACACTCAGTGAGACTTTCTTTAAATGCCTTTTTGACACCATCAAATTCGCACTTTATTACCTCATTTCGTTTCTCTAGGCGTCAAACAATTACAGGTGGCTTATTATGAATTAATGATTTCTTGGGGTCGACCGAGGTCGATATGCGCATATCTATATAAAGTGTTTTGCTTGTTTATTTCTTCTTAAAGCAGAGTAATCTTTCTTAAAGTTGTTTCAATTTACAATATATCCACAGTTTTGATGTCGCTATGTTAAATACAAAACATATTATGCCAATAATTGCGCACTAATTATATTACAATTAAGGTATATACATTTTTGCAAAGTTTCAGGTAACACTATTTATTATTAATTGTTTATTTATTGCATCTAATTTCATAGTGTTAATGTGGTTATTTTTAATTGGCGATTAGAAGTTAGCGGAAGGTTTACAGGCTGACTACACACTTTCTTGTTCGAATAACCGATAATATTAATAGTTTATTCATTGCATCTTATTTCTTAGTGTTAATGTGGTTATTTTTAATTGGCGTTTAGAAGTTAGCGGAAGGTTTACAGACTGACTACACTCTGTCTTGTTCGAATAACCGAGATCGGAATGGTTAAAGATCGTCTTCCAATGAAACTTGGATTATTCTCGGGTACTCTACGTTTATTTCAAGCTTTGTTCTGTTTACACAAATCATTAAATTGGTTGACTCGTTTTCTACGGCTTATCAACCCTTTGCAGGTTATTTAAAGGCTGAAAATGTTTTTACATTGTAAGATTTCTTTTGTTTTTCAGTTAATAATGATTTAGTGATACAAATCTTACTAATTAACCCATAGCTGAGTTTAGAAATTATGGATTCAAACATTTCCTGAGGGTATTTGAGTGTAAGTGAATATAAAGAATCCAACTGGAATTAGAACTCGGTTCTTTGATTAACAATTCCGAGCCATTATCAGTTACACCACCTGCACATCCAAGATTACGCTACCTGGTATTCGCAAGCGGTCACCCATGTAGGTACTGACCAGGCTCTACTTCCGTGATCCAGACGGGAATCGATGTTTTAAAAAAGTGTCATCCTAGACGACTGCAATAATAACCTGATTTAGGTCTTATAATATATAAATCATTTTAATGTGGGCGTCAAATTCAGAGTTTTGTGATACAAAGCAAAAGATGAGATGACGGATATGGACTACTACTACTACTGCTATTACTACTACTTCTGCTAATAATAATACTAATGAAGAGTGCATCAATCAAGACCCTTGTGATAAAAAAGCAAATATACAGCGACGGATCAAAAATCTAATAATCAAAATAACGAAGAATGTATCGATCTGGCATTTTGGAATAAAAAAAAAGCAAAAAAAGAAAAGTAATATCTGCGAAAAAGACTGTAGTATAATAATGTCAATATTGAAAAATGTGTCAACCCAGAGTGTTATGACAAAATCCCAAAAGAATATGTAGCATATAACTTGTAATAATCAATGAAAATAATGAAGAGTGTATTGAACCAGTGTGAAAAAAATGCAATAATAATTGATTGATTAAAAACTGGTAATAAACTAATAACATTTATTTTTTTTTTAAATCTCTTCTGTTCATACTTCACTTGCCGGATTTTGTTCTCGTGACAACATAACCTACACATATCGGCATAGAATTCTAACACCAGCCATATAATTGTGGTTGACCATTAGTGGTAACTTCAAGCCTTACTGGGTGTATCATAGAAAAAAAGTGAGAATAATCTGCCAAGTTAATGTAACTGAAACAATTTATAATTAATATTCCACAACAAAATATATGAAGATTCATCATTAATTTACCTTAGCTATTCACGACCTTGGGGATCATGTCCACAATTTCCTTCCCTTTGTAGGTATTATTAAATGTTGTCTTTTTGTTATCTCTCCAAAAAAAATTTTTATGCCAATCATTTACACAAGGTTTTAAGTAAGTTAAGCGCTGGCTTTCCCTGTTGCTGTTGCCTTCAATATAATCTGTGAGTGCCAAATTTTCAAGTCTTTTTTCCTCATTATGCGCCTTACAAATCTCAGTATAATTGACCTTCTTTCCATGTTCTTCGTCGTTGCTCACATTTTAAGTCCAGGTTATTTTCAGCATCCGTCTTTAAAACCAGATATCTTATGCTTTAAGACTCTTCTTCATCTGTAAAGAGTTTGTCCCCTTTTCACTACAATACAGGAGTACAGATATTACGTAATATTTCACTACTCTTCTTCGTTTCAAACAAGATTTCACTGTTTCTTAATACATTGCTTAGCTTTTGGGATCACATTCCGTTATCCCAATTAGACTTTGAAATTATCTGCTACACTTTTTCTCTCATGTTTATTTCTCAGATATTTAAAATGTGGTTCGTGCTTGATTTTGGTTTCTCTAATTTGTAATTTTCATGTCGCAAATTTCCTTTTGCTAACAACTAGGCATTTGATGTTTAGTCCTTTCTTCTCGCTTTCCTTCGTTACATTCTGTAGAAATTCTTGTAATTTTCTTTTTTGTGCCTGCTATTAACACTGTGTCATTTGCATATGTTACATTGGTGAGATCGTGGACGCCAATAATAAATAATGGTAGGACTTCTAATTCTCTCAGAATCATCTCAGTGTTTAAGTTAAATAAGTCCGGCGAAAGGTACAACTTTTTTTTACACATATTCCGGGAAAAATCACATAATTTTCCCTTTTTTAAAAAATACTTTTTTCTGTGTGTATTCAGGAAGATTGCTATAATTATAGGCTCTGAATTATTATAACATCCTTCCAAAATTGGTTACATTTACCTAACAATTCCAACAGTTGTTTGTGGCTTACTTTATCAAGTTCTTTTGCATAATCTGTAAAACATAACCATACAAACTTTTACATTTGTATATTCATTTGAATTTAATTAAAACCAAAAATAAATGACGAAATTAAAAATAGTATATAGAAGAATCACTGTTCTAGTCTTCTGTTCTGAAAAAATTCATTCAGCAAGCAATGGATTAATGATATTAGGTGAACCTAAAGTCAAAAGTGTGTGGGTTCTGTGCGGTTCCAATATTAATGGAGCAGTCAGCTAACCAATCACTGCTTCTGCACAAGTCGATCAATGTAACACAATCATTTCTCTGCTTTTATTCTGGAATATCTTTAAACGAATTCCTTTTCTTCGGCGATAAAAATGAGCCACTGAACTGTAAGCAAATGTGAAAACAAATCAACTTCTAAGTGCAAATTATTCCTGCAATGTTATCGTCTTTACGGTCTGTTACTTAAAAACCATTAGTGAAATTCATGAAATTTCGCGCTTAACGGTTTATATAAACCCATCCCTGTACGATAATAATGAATTTAGAGAAACTGTATGCCCCATATTTTCCTTTCGACTGTATACCGTATATCTTTGGAAAGCTTCGATAGTTGCATTTCTTACTTAAATTTATCCATTGCTGAATAATGCTTAAAAAACATAAATAATACTTAGAACACAGAATATTTTACGGTAATATAATATCATATACAGCAACTCTGAAAATCTCCAGCATCTTCATTATTTTTCGAGTTGTATATTTGTGCAAAGAAAATTCATTGAATTCATTAAGAAAATTCATTGAAGAGGTTTAGTCGAATGTTTTATTAAATTCTGCGTGTCGTTAAACGATTGAAACTGTGGTTTCCTCACCGGAGGCCAGGTTACTTCAAATTTAACATCTACTGATGGCATCATGTACATTTACGATGACAGCAATAGCCTCCAGAACGATTTCACAAAAATAGCTTCTATTCCAAAGGAAATAAAACTAAAAATTGGTCTCAAGAAAACTGAACATATGAGTAAATTACAAACAGAACCTCAACTAAATATTAATTTGTTTTAAAATGAACCTGTTATAAAAGTCGGGACATGGGATCAGTGTAACGATTGTCAGCGTCCGGAGTAGAAATCGGCGAGCCGAGTTCATATTCCAGCATAACCTCCTGCGGGGGCTTTCGTACAGATACCATCGGAAAGGGTAGGAATCCATCGCTTGCCTCTTAGTTATAGCGTAGGCTGAGCGTCTTCGCTTTAGGTTGTAATTAATCTAAGGTAAGCAGAACTGAATTCCAAACCGAATCAATCGGAAACCGGTCTGCTAATTCCCAGATAAGAAGGAACGGACTTTCTCTATGATCGTCTATGAAAGGATATGCCATTAAAAATACAGGAAATAATCAAATCAACCATTCGCCCTTGCATGGAGTATTGCTGCCATATATTGTCTGGAGCACCTTTTAATTGTCTCAAGGTCCTCGATAAAATCTAAGGGCGGATATGCAATGTAATTGGCCCTGATCTGGCATCTCGTCTGCAGCCGCTCTCTCACAGACGTGCCTTTGCCTCCATCTGTCATTTTACAAATACTTTCACGGTAACTGCCCCGATGAGCTGCTTTCGCTGGTTCCCAGACTTCATGAATTTAAGCGCTCAAGTAGGCTGGCATCTCGCTCACACCCTTTCACTGTCGAAACTGTTAAATGTAGCCGTCTCTTCTACTCTAATAGCTTCATGTCTCGCACTTCTCGTCTGTGGAATTCCCTCCCCATTTCTTGTTTTCCTGATAGCTATAATCTCCAACTATTCAAATGTAATTTCAATCGACGTCTCCAGATGCCCTGATCTATCCCCTATCCTTCTCTTCATCCTTTCCTGTATCACCCCTCTTTGCTCTCTCTCCAACTCTCTGTAACCCCTTGCGGGCTAGTGACATCCCGCCTTGCTTGGGGTGTAATTTGCTTAAAAAAAATTAAATCGTACCAGCACTTGTATTTGGTTCACAGGATTATTTATGATTAATCACCGTTACGCGAGATTACCAGAGTTTCCTAATGTAATAAAAATAAGCAAATCAAGCGTTGAATATAATTTGCGGAATTTTGGTTATGTTAGTCACTTTGATGTGTAGCTGACTTGCATCTTCATCATCATTATTACTCCTTTGACCTGGGTTGTTCCTAAACATAAACGTAATCATTCAATCACATGTAACGTGCCTTGAAAGCGAGAAGATAGTACTAAATATCAATTTTAAGAAGACAGAACTTATGTTTGTCAGTAAAAGTAACATTCAAACATGCATTTTTCAAATGTCTAAAATCAAGCAGAGACAAATATTTAAATATCTGGGAAGTGTTTTAGCAGAAGAGGGAAAAGTGTGTCAGCGAATTAGAACAGATACAAGATGTTTTTCAAAAGCAAAAACAGAAATATTCTATGTCATTGAATATTGGACAATCACGTCACCGGAGAGAATTGAGGTAACGGAATTGTGATTCTACAGAATGATGCTGAGAATACCACGGAATAGACATGTTAGCAACGACATATATTTAGAAAACTGGAAGCCAAAAGGGCACTTATTTAACATCAGAAAGAGTTGACATTTGACAGTTGACATTTCTAGGGTGAAATATTGAGGAAAGAGGGTTTGGAAAATCTGTCCCTCACAGGAAATATTGATCGAAGATTAACAGAAGAAAATAGCGCATAACTTGTTTTGTAAATGGATAACAGAAAAAGATTTAGTAGACATAGCAAAAGGACAAAATTTATACAGATCTACAAATGCCAAGAAATTGTGGAGGGCCATGATTGCCAAGTTCGTGAAGAGACACTTCACATAGAAAGAAAGTGTGACTTGGGCCAATGCACCTGGTAGACGTTCCTCTTCGGGTCAAAGCTTAACCGAGGTTTTCCAACTTGATCGCTCTCCGTGTTAAAATCTATACAAACAGAGCAAAATATCATATTGAACCGGTATTAAATATTCCGTTTTGGAAACAAACAGACATTAGATGTGAATTAATAATTTACAAAAGTATGAAAAGCAAAAGACCGTGAAGCAAGAACATGAACCCTAACCCTAAACGTAAACAAGGCTGGTTTTCAACCAAAGATCGTGTTGTGCTAGATAAAAAAAAAACTCTAGAAACAAATTTCTGATCCGAATTAATTCTGCTATCAGTCATATCACATTAAAATAGAAATCAATCCTCTTTGCCTATTAATAGAGAATTTATTATATTCAATTTGCTTTAGACTGCATGTTCCTATAGTGACCTAACAAACATTGTTAAATATTGGTTGGAATTGTTAAACAGATCTACTGTATTCAGCAGACATTCTTTTTTGAAATGACAATTTATTCCATTCTTTTCTATGTTTACTTAATCAACTTTCAATTCTTTGGAATTCTACAAAACGTAACCAAAGCCATTATTTGCCGAGAAAAATATTCTACGAATATGGAATTATGATGTTCCTTTAAAGATAACATAAGATATTTCAAAACAATTTGTTTTTTTGCCGCGATGGGGGCTGTTCTGATCTATCTATCTATCTATCTATCTATCTATCTATCTATCTATCTATCTATCTATCTAAATATATATATATATATATATATAATATAAATATATATATATATATATATGTGTGTGTGTGTGTGTATTTGACAGCGTTTCCCCTAGCGAGGAGTGTTTGATTGATTTGAACGTTTTAAAACTCTTTATTCTACATTCAACACCATCATTTGATAAGACACCAGAAGTGTTGAAACAAAATAGTTATTTTTTAGTGATTTTATAAAATATTTATGTTATAATTTTCGAATATATATATATATATATATATATATATATATATATATATATATATATAGATAGATAGATAGATAGCGAAAGAGAAATGGTAACGTTTTCTTTACCAATGAAAATATGAAAAATATGAAAAATGCTAATAGTCGAAATTTTCGAGTCGATAAAGGGCACACGTATATCTGGAAATTCCAAGTTCTGACATTTTTCTCATGCTTGTATTTTGTCTATGGGCCTAATGATATAAAATTATCAAACATATCTATACATATGCTGATAATATTTTTGTAAAATATATTCCTGGTAATATTTTTTTCTTCAAAAGTGTATTGCTGGTAATAATTTTTTACAAAACTGTATTGCTGGTATTTAAAACCTATTTTTACACATTCATAGTGTTTTGACCCCAGTTTGAGGGTTAACTATTTGCCCATACCTACGACCCTAACAGATGGTACCACCTCGGGTCGGGTGAACTTGGGAACACCAGCAATTAAGCGGTTGTTCCACGCTCCACGAAACCTCCTGATCAGCGGACTTGGTATCGGATGGAGTCTACCTTTTTACTCAGGACGCGATTGTAGTTTAGCGTCCTACCCAGGATGGGACTAGAATTCGAACTCAACTCTCCGATTTCTCATTTCCCCAACAAACATCCCATCAAAGTACGATCCTGTGTATTAAATGATCTTGTAATAAACATTGTATGAAAACAATTTGCCCAGATTTGTCTCAATAAAAAGGACTTTAACTGTATTGGCGATTAAATTGAATCTCTTCTCAAGAGATTTAAACATATATAATTGTCATTACCTATTGATAACCGTCCTGGATATGACGATAAACTACATCCGCGTCCTAGGTAAGACGATAAACTACGTCCAACAAAAAGGCCTCTTGTTAAGAGGTTTTGATGAGCGTGGAACCACCTCTTAATTGCTGGTGTTCCCAGGACCACCCTGACCCAGAGTGGTAGCACCTGTTAGGGTTCCAGCTACGGGCAAATAGTTAACACCCAAAGTTGTGTAAAAATAGGTTTTAATACCAGAAATATTAAAAAAATTATTACCAGCAATAATTTTTGAAGGAAAATTATTATCAGCAATACTTTAAAAAATACCAGCAATACAAACATCCATACATTCTTTGGAAAAATATGATGCTATAGATTTCTTCAAGAAAATATTCCCAGAAATAGATTTTTGAAGAAACATTACCAACAATAAAAAGATTTTGTCAGCATTAAATAACCCATTGTGGTTGTATATAAAAAACAAATCAAAGCAAACCAAACTAAAACCTCTTAATAAATTGGTTCTGTGAAGTATACCTGTGGGTTTATGTTTTCTTGTCTGGGTGGATATGTTTTTTCTGCGTATGGGGGGGAATAAATAATGTGGGTTCGCTCACATCATAATAAATAGCCTCAGGTTCATGAAAAAATAACATACGTCGCAGAAAAATAACACATATAGAAATAACACTGAAAGTTTTGTTAATTGTACATTCATATTATACAATTGATTTATTTTTATGTATACTGGTGTGCGTATTTTTAGTTACAAATGTTTCATGAATGGATATGATAAAAGGGAGAAGTCATTCCATTTTATTACACACCATTTCACAGAGAGAGAGGTAGAGAAAGAGAGATGTTGGACACGTGGTGAAGGTCCCAAGTTTGTTGTCGAAGAAATTGAACTCAAAGTTTTTTGCCAGGATTTCCGTATTTCCGAAAGGAACAGTTTTAAATATCTGTCTTTATTTCTGAGATGAGGTATTATGTATACTATTTACATTATTCGGACTATTTTCGTCATCTTTTTCGCTATATTTTTTTATTTTTTTTTACCAGAGCTCGTATTGCAATTTAAAAAAAATAAAAAATGCAATGATAACAACAGAAATTGCAATATACTAGTAAAAATGGTTACTGAAGACATTAGGTTTATAATACCCAGAAATTCATGCACAGAGGTCTAGAAGAACACATGGCGTTAGTTAGATCCAGTGACAGGAACCAAAGAGTGTGAGTTCAATACCTGGTTAAGGAAGTGGGGAGCTTGGAGAGGGGAATTAACAGGAGATAGCTGATAACTGACATCCATTAGACATGGCACGTGGAACTAGAACAGTCTACCCCAGTGAGCGAAATAAAGCGTTCAGTTCGACATTCCAACACCTGAAGAAGGCCGAAACTTTGTAATAAATACGGCGACAAAGATGAGGACAATAGTCCGAATAATCTAAATAGGAAACAGTTTTTATTGCGTACTGGGAGGAAATTTTTATTTATTTTAAAAAAGTTTTCAATATTAATGTTTTATTTTATTTATAATTGTTATTATTATTATATTATTATTATTATTATTATTATTTTATTTTTATTTTTAATAATAATGTCCCTACATAACTTAAAGAATCTCGAAATTATTTATAACGTTTAATTTACAAATATCGAGATATGCAAAAACAAGATTAAGAATTTTTAATTATTACAGGAAATAATGTTTATATGTGAGTTTAAGTAAACCATTAAGTCCGTACCATAAAGATGAAAAAGATTTATTTTGCAAAACAATTGTTTGCTTTTCGAAACACTTTACAAGACAACGCACATAATCAAAGAATTGTACAAAACTACATCAAAAGTCAATAAATAAATATATGCCAAGCTACGGACTTATTGATTGACTTTTGAAATACTCCTTTTTGTTCTCTTATCTTGACCTATGGTAAAATCATGCTAAGAACACCGATTCTCTCGCAATTACTGAAAAGGTAGCACAATCAATCCCGGTCAGTACTTTAATATAGGACCGCTAGTGAACACCAGGTAAACAACTTCCTACAATCCGAAATATATATCAGCTTTAAATAACCCAAAAAGTGTCGATGTGCCATAAATCATCTTGAGAAGTGTTCTGCTATAATTTTTTCTTCATTCCGTCGAATACATATTTTCCACATATTTTTTTTTTTTTTTATGAATATGCGATATGTGATGAAATTGTATTTAATATGTGTATACATTTTTATTTATATCTTTTCCACTCTACTTACACTTGCTTAGTCCTTACACTCGAAGTTTTTTTTTCTTTTGTTTTTTCTTTTATCAAAGTATCGTATGCCTTTAGGCAAAAAAAAAAAATAATTCATATAAAATTCTCACGATCTTTGCTAAAACGTCTATAATTTCTCTTTGTTGTGCCGAAAAACACCTGATATTTTTCAAAACTTCTGTTGAACTGCATAAGTTTCTCTTGGGCGATACTATATTTCAAGAATTAAAGTTTAATGTTGAAGTTCTGACAGTATTATTTATTTGTACTTTATGTGCTACAAAGAAGTATTTTTATGCATGAGAGACATCTGCCATTTCTGGAAACAGTGGCAGAATATCCAGTAGTAATGCGCGATACATATAATTTCTTCGGTGGTTGGGAGAGTGTGGTTGGTGAGATTCATAAAAATGTAAATTTAGTATTTAGGAAGTTCACATAGATTTGTATTCCACTAATGATAGTATTTTCTTCATAACCTTGTGTTTATTGATACACAAATTTCAGATGTTTACAAGTTGTACCTATTTGAAAATATTATTATTTAATTACATATAAAGGGCAATTTTTGACAAGGTCGGAATTTTATCCTCATCCATTGTTCAGCCATTTCCAGCATCGGGAGAGAATCCAAAAACCCTTTTATTCTGTAAGATTGTAATAATCTACTCGCAATTGAAGAATATAGAGATTGAACGGAACTATGTACACTGATACTTTGAGAAGAATAGTTACATTACCCTCGAAATCTATTAACTGTTAAAACTGGTTAGGGTCCCAGCTATGAGCAAATAGGGAATCACTAAACTAAAACAAATCACTATGAAAGTATAACAATACATTTTTCTAGTAGAAGTGCCAGGAATACATTCTACTATACATAAAATACTAATAATAACTATTTATAGCAGAATAACCAGCAATATATTTTATCTGTAGTTGTAAGCATACAATTGCTTTCAAAATATTTAAATAGCCCATATAGGTTGATATGCCGCTAAACAATGTTAACGAATCAACCTTTAATTAAAAACATTTTGAAACGGCCATTCAGATAAAAAAATATATAATAATTTGTTTATAGTCGTAAGCTCATAATAACTAAAACTAGAAACAAAAAAATTAAATAAAATATAATTAAAGTTTAAAAACATATGTAAAAGATTAATATTACATTTAATGGGAGATACGATTATTTCTTATTAGTAGATCAAAGTATATCTTAGCTCTTTGAGCCCTGACGATCACGTTACCGGTGGTAGTGAATAACGACTTATTGCTCAGCCATCAGTTGAACGATGGGTAAGCACTTGCGTCGTGTTTTGCTATTCTTCTTCATCAGGAGAGGCAGCACCTGCTGGGTAGACTGGCACGCACAGAAAGAATTCTGACGACAAAGTGAAGACACTCATTCATACTCTTTTCCTGCTCAGTACAATGCCTATATATTTGGTAACTATTTTTATATCTACCGTAAAACATTAAATACCAATTATTTGCGAATTTTGACTGAGGGGCTTAGACAGAAAGGTTAAAATTGTTCAGGAACGCAGTGAGCAAGATTTTTATACCATTTAAATGCATATAAGACTTAAGTGATATTTTTTGTTATCGCCATCAGTTTTGAAAGTGCTATCGTAACATAGAAAGAGTTATGCTGGAGTAATGGATAGCGACTCGGACAGAGAAACCGGAGAGCTGAGTTCGAATTCCAGTCAAATCCATTATATTCACTTACGTGCTAATACTATTAATCCTTATCTCTCCCCAGCTATGAGTAAATAGCAGGACAGACCGAGTTCTATAGCCTTGGATGGCAACTGGTCTACCGCAGAAAGAATTGGCAACCTACTGCGGGAAAAATTCTGCTTCGTCAGTCATGTATCAAAAGATCGCCTAAGCGTGTATCACGCATGGCACCTAAGCGATAGTAAGATATGAAAGAGGTGGGACCATCAATCAATCTGACTAACACCAATCGAATATATCAAAGTGTTTTAATTTTTGTTTATTTTTAGCTAATTGGAATTTCAGAAGTATCTGTAAATATCTGTAAATTTTTAAGCGTCGTCAGTGAAGACAGTTCCAAGAATTCATTTTTAATGATGATCTATTTTTGGAACCACAAACCATTTCTGGTGTTTAAAAGAAATATATTTAAAGCTCTACGGCCCGCCCTACAGGCGGCACCTATCACATATCCCATTTCGAAGCTGAAGTTTAATCCATGGTGCCTGACGCTGTTAGGAAAGGGAAGAGCCGAAGAAATCTGAGTAAGTTTGTCGCGAGTTCCGCATTCTTTTCGTTTTATGTGCCATGTCCCTTCAGGGCGTAGGCGATCATCGTTCTCTAATTCCTCCTATTCCTTGTAGCTCTCAATACGTTTTGTCCCTTTTTGACTTCTTCCAGGCCATGTTCTATCCACATGCTTAAGCCCGCTATGTATGTCACTCTTTTCTTGTCTTTCTTTCTTTCTTTCTTTCTTTCTATTCGACCTATGAGTATCATATTCTCCAATCCCTCCTTTCTCATTACGTGTCCCAGAAATCCCAGCTGCCACTTCCTGATAAGCTTCCTCCTTGTTTGCATTCTCTTCAAAACCTCATCGTTGCTCACACCCTCGGTCCATGATATTCTTAGCATTTCTAAGTTGCCTCGAGTCTTTTCTTTGTCTTTAACAACATTCATTGCCGTAAAGGAGGGCAGATTCCACGTAGCAGCTCAGTACTATTTTCTTTGTTGCACCTAGAACTTCTCTATTCTTTCACATACACCTAAAACTGTTAATTTAAACACAGACTTTTGTCATATTCGGTTCGAGTAGGCGTGCGGATAAATGTCTTAATTGATTATTGTCTGATCCGGATAAAAAATACTCGCAAAGATGTTTCCTTTTTTTTTTATTGATGCAACATTTCAAAACTTACAAGATTAGCTAATTTATAATTGAAATTTATGGTTATGTTTTTTAATCTGTTCTTAAAACATTTTTATCGTCTGACACCTATCAAAAAACAGTCAGATGTCAAAAAAAAGCTACAAATTCTCACATAAATCTTGCTACAGATAATTTAGCAAGACATAAAATTGAATCAAGCCATATGTTTGAACCACTCAAATTACCTTGTGACACCGAACTATTCTTCTTGGTACATGCTTAGAATTTGGTGTTCAACCTTATAATATTAAGATGAATTGCTTTCTAAGTTTTGTTTGTTCATACCATTAGCTAGAAGGTAATACTAATCCAAGGACTGGGTTTATTATGAATTTTATTAAATGATCTAGTAGATGTTTACTGTTCGACACCATATGTTTTATAGACTTTAACATGTATAGAGGACATTTAAGTCATAAATTCCGTATTAATCTATTCTTTTTCTACGACTTATGAACCCTTTGCATGTTATTTAAAGCCAAAAAATAATTTTACATTCTTAGAATGTTTTTAAGATAATAATAATTTAGTGATATGAGTCTTGTTAATTAACCCATAGCTCGATGGGTATGTGAAGTCATACCTTTCCCAAAGGTATTTGCACTTAAATCACTATGACGAACCCAACTGAATTGAAAGTCGACAAAATTCCTAAATATTATCCATTACATCAGCCAGACATTTTAAGCTTACATCACCTGGAATTCTCAAGCGATCATCCATCGAAGTACTGAGCAAACATGACGTTGCTTGATTTCGGTGATCCCACGGGAAACCTTGTTTCAATGTGATATGGCCTTAAGGCATAAAATCCATGTGCAATAATTCACAGCTGTTAAAAGTAAATTTTGTTTTTAAATCGGGTATGTGTTGTTGGTAGTGTAACCGTCATCGAATTGAAAAATGAAATTGGCAAGCCATGTTCGAATCCGGGCCGAGTGTGTGACGTTCACTTTCTAAAATCTTTTGGGAAATGTGGGAATGCATCTTTGTTCTCCCGGTTGAGTAGCTTTGTGGAACGTTCTTTATAGCCATTTTTGACTACCCATGTTGATAGAAGGACAGTTACAAAACTGTAAAGATGAAAACCACTTAACTATCTTTCCTAAGACAGCATAGAAATTCACAGATCGTAAGGAAAACGAGTATGAGAAGCGTGATGGTCCCTTCCTGTGACATAACATAATTTTGGGAAACTATCAAATTCGTGTTACGCAGTATCCGCCACATTTCTCCATGGCCATTCCTCATTCAATTCTATGTAGAGCATTAACAATACATCGTGAAGGGTAAAGGCACTATGTTACTGACACCCAAACTGACAAAGAAACTCAGAGATACAAAGCTTCTTAAAAATCGCCCAGTAAAAATGTGGAAAGAGTGGTATCTCTATGCAAAACACACAGGTGTATCCCCAATAGTTAACACAAATTTCAAACCTTCTATGATAGTTGTGAGCAACGAAGCCTAACTGAGCATAGATTTAAAAACTGTCGCTTCTGCATTGACGATTACGAACAGAAATTTTGCTTAGAATACCAGACAAAGAACAAATGAATAACGATAAATTTCTAAGCGGTCTAGGAACAATAGGAGAACTGATATTATCAAACTAACTTTCTGGAGCACTTCACGGGGAAATATTGATAGCTGAATTTAATACAAAATAAACTGAAAAGAATAGATGAACATTAATGGACAAGTAGAAACTATTAAGCCTTTGTTAGCAATTTATTTAGAGATATTGACTCTAGGAAGAAACACATCTCAAAGGCGCCTGGGGTACTCTTGGGGTGTTCCCTCCAGTACGTAACAACGTACAATGAACAAAAATTACGTGGCTTGCGAAATCTGGCACAGGCGAAAAAAGCCTCTAGTTTTTATTGAAGAAATTGGTTTTCAAGTACACCTGATGTTTGATTAAATCAAAATCGAAGTTACTTTCAACAATAAAAAACCCATTAGTTTCAAATGATTCCTTGCTGTGTTATTACATAAGTGTAATTTCATTTTTAGAATTTTAAATTTCGGTTTCAAATAATTCGTAGTTTTTCCAAGCAGATATAGATTAACTTTATTCAGTTTCACGAGAACATCTAATAATAGGTAGAAAATGCAGCAACATTTTCAAATATTGACCTTATAAGTGCATTATTGAAAAGTCTAATCGCAACAATAAAACTTCTCTCTTTGACAGTCATCTTAGTTCTGTATGCAGTAAAATATGACTGAAATCTTATTACATTTCGTCACCTGAATTTGCAAAGGGGTAACTATCAATTGCATGAGGTTTAATGAAGTTAACCTCATTTTACGGTATTCAGTACTGCAGGGTATTTCTTAGATATTAATGACTCCCAATGAAGTGTAAAGTTTGAAAGTAGTTAGATTAATGCTTATTCCTTGCAGATTGTATTTTAAGTTGAAATTCAAGAATTATGATGACATTTTTGTGGCATCAAGTGTAAAATCTGTAATCAGGATATTCCACTCTAATCTTACTTAGAAAATTCTTCCATTTTTTTAAAACATCGCTTCAGTTTTCGCACGTCTACCTACCACGCAAGAGAAATATACATTTTCATTGTCCCTCTTATTAGGGCTGTTATGGGGTCCTCCCCTTTTTCATATAAGTGGACTCTACCAGTGTTACTTGGAATGCTGCCGTTAAATACCCAGAGCTAGACAGTCAGTGAGAGAGGATATACGGGGAGAGAGAGAGAGAGAGAATATACGAACGGAGATAGTGTGAGGTAACCTCTTGTAGAAGTCAGTTACAAGCACGTAGACTCTAAGGAAGTCCTACTTCGAGACTGTATATATCCATCTGTTATTGCTACTAACCGCGTTCCTAGACTTACTAACAGTATTACTCTTTGTATGAATGTGTAAATACATTTTATTTCTTATATTTAATCCTTGAGTTTGTCATTCATTGGAGACCGAATTCATCTCGGAATCCACAAGGGCTATCCCGAACATTGTGCTATTTATGGAAATGTCTGGCAACTCATTTAAATGGTTTGCATATGTATAACGTCCTATATTTTATGTCTTTTAACCGGTCCAAAAATGTCATATCGACACGTAGCCGAGTGATTAGAAAATACGCATTCTGACCATGAGACCCGGGTTCGAAACACACCATGGTGGATATCCTGATGTTATCGAACTGAAGGGGTCGATCCCAGCCTGAGGCACATTTTGGAAGGTGCCTGAAAACCATAACACGTGTTGACCGAAAGCTTGTGAGTGAAATTGGATAGATTGGTAGCCCTCGATAGCTGTGCTAGCACGAAGTCACAAGACATCGTGGCCGAAGGCTTGAGTGTTCTGGCCTTGGTTAAATTCTTGATAACGCTAAATAACACGCTCTTTCCCAGAAAATGTAACTTAGGTCTGCTTTGAATTATTTCAATATAAACTACAAGTCGGCTTTGTGGGTATTGAATAAACACAAATGTTCCTGAGCAAGCGTCTGCAATAGGGATGGGCTAGCATTTACTTTCTTCACCCAAATTTGTACTATCTATCATTTTATTTATTTGCAAATTCCTGTTACTCATAAAGAATCCGAGCAGGGAAAATCTCAATCATGTTTACAATTTTAATCCTTTTAAATATTTTTCGATTTCGCATTGTTTAACCATATTTACCTCATGCAAGTTAGTAAAGCCACTATGCCACAAGTGGTTACTGGGTGCGAAAGAATTAGAAAACTTACTAAGGGACAAGAACAATAGAAGAGTAATCAGGAAGACAGCAGATAACGATTGATATTGTATTAACATTTTTGAATATCCAAGTTGCCTGGAAAATATGGTACTGGAATCGAGTTTCACATGCGAAAAGGTCGAGGAAAGAAACAACTATGCAATTCAAATGTAAATTAATGAGAAATTGTTACCAATATAGTGCTGCACTTAAATTTATGAAGCTTGGTTATCATAAGGAATAAGTCACCTGAACAATTACAATAAAAGTATTTACAGAAAAGCCACGGGTTAGCAATTTTACGGCGGTGATAAAGTGACTGAAGCCGAGATGCCATGAATAAAAAAAATATAAAAAATTATAATAGTTTTAAAGAAAACGTAAAGATTCTAAAATATTTTTTCTATATTTTATCCCTTTAATTTTTCACAAAATTCTGACGTCATGAAGCTGCAACAATTATGATTACAAAGCAATTTGGCGACTTTCGTGTTAAGGCGTGTGTAAATTCTCACAACACTAATCTATAGTGAAGGCATGTAATCAAGCACAAATTACACTGTGTAACACGATTTTCTTCTTTGTGTAGTAACTATTACTTCCTATCTACTTACGCCTAGAAAGTATTTAATATTTCTAATATTTTCTTCAAATGATATTTCTGAAATTGACCTACTCCCATTGGGAAAACTGGTAAATGTGAATATTTCACGCAAATTAGGAACAAAACGTCATATGTTTCAAAAGTTGCATTTACTTATTCTAAGATGGCAGATGAGAGACTGCCAAAAATTTTGAAGTAAGATTTTTTTACGATTCACGCTTATACTGTAAATTCCTTTCATGACTCAGCATCAAAATATAGTCTTCCATCATGTTTTCGTTGTAAGCTAGAACATTCTTGAAATTCTTGAAACATCTCGAAAGTTGTGAAACTTCTAGAAACTTCTCCTTCAGCAACTCGGTGCTGAATCTCTCTGGAATGTAATTAAAATAGGTTAGTTTCAAAGCATCGACATTCAGGTCCAAAGAGGAAAGTTGGAAAGGAATAATAGCCATTTTCTTTGCTTTTTAAAACAGAAGTTATTAGGAAATAACATTAACTGATCAAAGGCAAAAATGTCTAATATTTAGTTACAGTTTTAGGCATGTTTAGATCAAAGTATCCATTCTCTAAACTAAACACCATTTCCCATTAGTTTGGATATAAGGAAACCAACGGAAATTACACATTTCGAGCCATTATCCATTACATTACTGGCACTTCCAAGATTACAGCACCTGGTATTCCCAAGCGGTCACCGATCGAAATACTGACATAGTACAACGTTGCTTACCTCCCTTTATAGTACGGCAAGCGTGCTGACAGTTGGAAATAAATATGATCGTTTTGTTTACTAATGTATTCACGTTCTTAAATACTATGACTGTCAACTCATCTGTATATGAATTTTTGGGTAGTAAAATATCATTTACACGTATTATTTTGGAATCTATTTCCTGAACAGATTTTCAATTTTTTAATCATTTTTTTAATTCATGTTCAGAATTTCCATTGATTTTTTTTCTTTTGTAAATCTCTCATCAAGTAAGAGTTGTGATCTAGAGATAACTTACTAAAATCTACGTCAGGACTTAACTTCAGAAATGCTTACTCTAGATGATACGGTTTACATGTACTTTATTGTATTATGGTTAATTATGAATCTCAATTAGTTGACCGGCTATCGATCAACGAGACTTGTAGGTGGATCGAAAAAGACGCTATCGTTAATATCAGACACAAGTTACAATCGTATGTTTCGTTTATGGCTCTTAATTGGAATAACAAATCTGACCTGAGACAAAAAGTTAAAACTAACAGCTCAATCTCCTTGGAGAATTATCGATAATCGAAAGAGGCAAGCAATATTGCTAAAGTCATCATATCAAATCATGTGATACAATCGATTTATCAGGTGGACGGTAAATAATATGTGCCAAAAAAACTGATGTAAGTAAAAAAAAAATGTAAGTAAAAGCTAGCTTGTTTCTTATATTAAAAGAAACGTGATTTGATGATGAACAACATTTGATGCACATAGAATTAAATAAAGAATTATTTAATCTACACTAATATTTCGGACAATGCACGATAAAATAAGTATTTCCTCTATATTTATCTAATACTGAAAGGAGAAAGGTGTTGAATTTTGAAATATAAGGAGATACGTAAAAAGATAATGCCAGATAAATTAAGTCTAAAGTTCCTTGAACACTACTGATGCTGGGAAAAAGTGTTTAAAAACTTATTCCGTTCCAGAATGTACCTGATACTTACTACCATACTCTATTAGTACAAGATCAGACCAAAAATAGAGTATTGATGTCATATCTGCGCTGAAACAACCAAAGATTCTCTTTTCATTGACAGAGTTCAAAAAGCGTCAACAAGACCTTCTATGTGAAGAATTATTTTCCACTATACAACCTATTTCTCACAGCTAACATATAAGATTTCCGCTACTCTATTACTATTTCCATGGAAAATGTTCTGACGAACTATATTATTTATTTATACTAGTACAGATATTTACACGTAGACTACAAGGGATTATCTTCATTCCTTTCTTATTCCCTTAGTGTCATGGTGCCTACATAGACCGACAGAATGAACTCTTCCGAGCGATACATATATTACGCCTTTCAAGAGGTATTAGTACGGTATTGGGACGGTATTGAATCGAGGTGAGCTGATAGCAGTCACGCCAAACCAGTCGGACAGTCTACTAACACTTTTACTTCTTGTATTATTTCTTGTGTAATATATTCTTTGTTATTTCTACTGTTGTGTTTAGTGTTGTTCTTCCATGGTCCTAACACTGGACCATAACAATTAGTAAGAAGGAAGTTCGACTAAGACAATTTCATTGGTGAGAAGGAAGTTCGACTCAGTTTCATTGGTGACAAGGAATTTCGACTCAGTCAGTTTCTTCATAATACCCTCTATTGTGTGTAACAGACTCTTCAAGTCACTGGCCAAAAGTTATGTACCCTAAATAACTTCGTTTTTTAATCATTTCACGCCAAGCTAGGCGATAAACCCACTAAGATGGAAGGGATTACCGAGAGCGAAAGGAACTGAGAAATATTATGGACTGGATGGGGGAATAAAAGAACAGCATTCGAAAAGACAGAAGATGGCGATTGATGTTGTATTTAAATAATTCAACATACACTCTATTACTAAGGATGCAGGAATAAATGGTCGGTTCCCTGTCCCGTTTCAGTAAGTCGCTGACTCCTCTTGATATACTCTCTTTTTATAAGTACCAAATCAGGCCTAAAATGAAGTGCTGCTGTCATATTAGAGGTAGGAACTGTCCAGTCACCACTTTCCAGTTTCGATAGTGGTCAAAAAGCGTCTTCGCGTCATTGTGGGTGACAAATTATTTTCTACCCTGGAACCCCTTTCTCACAGACGAAATATCGCAAGCCTCTCACTGCTCTTTCGCTACTTATATGACAAGTCGCTACATTCCTTAGTTCCACTAGTTATAAACCTTCACGGCTAGGAATCACCATGCCGCTAACATTTTAAAAATATGACTTAATTCCCTCCGTATTCCATTAACGAGAAAGAAGTTCCAATCTAGCAGCTTCTTCCCGCCAACCACGGTGTGTGGAACGCCTCCAAAGAGGATGTTTCCCCCATAACAACAATCTTAACCTGTTCAAGTATAGGGTAAACTCTCTTCTCCATCTAGCCACAAAAATTCTACATCTTATTTTGTAACTCTCTACCTCGAGTGGCTCCTTGGGGTTGTACCGGGTGAACTTCACTGTAAAAAAGAAAAAGAAATCCCTTAGTAGAGCCTTAGTTATAAGTTATAAGTCAGGCAAATATAGTAATGACCAGAACTGAAAGAGAACTTAAGATCAAATCATTCTAGTTTATCAGAATCTCCATTTTTTTGCCTCTCCATTTGAGTTCATAAGGCAACCTTCTCAGGAACTCATTATTAAAGCAGATCTTTATATTCGGTGAATTTATAGTAGAAATAGATTTACACTTTCATAATAACTGATGTAGATCGACCTTATAAGAATGAACTGACAAATACAAGATTCGAAATTCTATTTAAAGAACACCATCGTGATTGGTTAACAAAAAGAACTCAACACAATAATGGGATTTTTCAACAATTCCGGAAGGTTAGTGTGCAACATATACCTTGACAAATCTGAAGAATACCAGATACGAAATTCCATTTTAAGAATAGCAGACGTGATAGGTTAATAATTAAGAACTTTATACAATAAAGGGATTCCTTCAACAAACCCGGAAGGTTAGAGTGTGCAACATATACACTGTAAAGGCTGGAGAATACCAGATTACATGAATGGAAAACAAAGTCGATAAAACTTATCCACAAAATAAGTATATAATAAATCTATATACAAAATAAGATTATATCCCGATAATGATTTCCAGGCCTGACATATAATTCTACAGCAGTATAGTTTACTAAATAATGAAGCATGTGTGTTCATTTTCTCATGCCTTAATATCGAATGATCTTTGTGTAAGTGGGATTTTAAATTCGTCTTAATATATATTGTAAAAAATTACTCATTCCAGTTACAAAATTAATTGTTTTTAATGTGTTTAATTACGTTGCTCTGTTCAATGAACTTGACTCCATTTCCTCAGATTTTTTATAGAAAGGTGAAAAGATGTAAATAAATATGTATTCCTATGTTCTCAAACCAAAGAGATTTTTAAACATTTACCCCCAATCGAGGCAATAAAGTTAATAAGACGCAGGGGGGGGGGGGGTTACTGAGTGTTACAAAATATGAATATAGCAGTAAAAACTATGTTAAGGAAAGAGAACAATAAAAGAAGAAAAATTGAGAAGACGGTAGATAATGATTGACATTGTATTTAAATTTTTGATGTTCAAAATTGACTAGGAAACAAAAAATCCCGAAGAGACGTCTATAAGCGAGAAGTGTGATAAAAGAAATTGTAACCATATAACTTATTTTTACATATAGCCATTTTACCAGTAAAAAGATGATACGTTGCCGCAAATCCAATACAATAAGTCAGTGGTAGCAGAGAGCAAAGTTCATCAGAAGAATAACATGAAAGTATCATATAAAAAGGCACAGGGAAATTACGTTACGGCGGTGGGAAAGTGACTTCTTTGGATTTTACCAAGGATTTCTAAATATACAGAAGAACAAACAATATACAAAGCAAGGACAATCCAGTTCAAAAGTTTGAAGCTAAGCCCAGAATTAGCATGAACGTGGCAGAAGAGTGAATAAAAGGAAAATAAGTTCTTAGAGAAAATGAAAAAAGAATGAAATCAATTATCAAACTTATACTATGAGAAACTTTCGAAACGAATACCAAAAATGTGTGCTGCAGTAATCAAGGTAAAAGGAGGATATTTTGACGAGAGAAAAATTTATTTATAAAAATGCTTTTTTGTTTTCGTCATCATAAAGTTTCTAATAAAAAAATCTTGTGTCTCTGTTTGTTGGGTTTTTTTTTTAACATGCATAATAATTTCCTCTTATTGAATGTACAAAACAACTGCTTTTGGGGCCAATTTAAAAAATTACCAAGAGTCGCTTCAAGCACTTGAAATGTAGTGTATATGTAACAGAGATCCTGACGAAGAAAAAGGTCAAGCACGACACAGGGAAACAATTTCCCTTGTGAAGGAATACCCATACAGTATTGAAAAGCGAAAAATCATAGATTAATACTGATAAATGGACGTATAGAAATGCTGACACAAAAAAATCCATTTTAAAAAGAAAAGTATATATATTGAAATGAGAAAATGAATTTTGTTTTCGAATAGAAAATAAAAGAAGACGCGAAGCGTTAATACATGGGACTGAATGATTAATAAAGATTATTTAATACCTATATTTGTGACCGCTACATCGGAAACGATAATAAATATTTAAAATATTAGAAATAACGCTTGCGAAAAAATTTTCAGTTATCAATCAATGGAATTCTACGAGTGTAAGTAAAAATGATATAAACATATAATAATATAAACAAGATGGTGGATTTTTTTTTTACTTTCCCTCGTAATTGTAGAAAAGTTTGAAAGTCATCTAACGAATTCACAATTAGAAGAATTGAATTGACAGATGAGTTGACGTTAATGGAGCGACAAACAAAAGAAAAATTAACTCAGTGGAAAATTATTATTTAATTTATGTTTAATTAGAAACAAAACAATAGGTATATAACCGACGGAGATATTTAAGAGACTCAGATTGAGCATATATGAAATAAATAACGGATCTCCAGGGTATTATTGAAGATCCGTTAGGTGAAACGTTGGTAGGTGGGTTCTGACTGACTAGGTTTTTTAGATTTTGCTCTACTAAGTTTATTGAGCACCTTTAGGCTTTTACTTAATTTACTCTGTCGGTGTTTTTTATTTGACAAGGCATTGCGATGTTGATTGATTATTTTCGACCTACACGGATGCCTTTAGTCTTTTTTTTATGGAATTTACTTTCCCTGATATAGGTTTGTTCAAATATATATTAGAACAGTCTACCCCGGTGAACGAAATAAAGGGTTCAGTTCGACATTCCAACCACCTGAAGAAGGCCGGAGCGTACAACGGTCGAAACGTTGTGATAAATATGGCGACAAAGATGAGGGCAATAGTCCGAATAATGTGAATAATGTATATATTTTTATTTACAAATTGCGTTATCTTTTTTTCACACCGCCCCAGTATAGGTATTAAAAATATATATATATATATATATATATATATATATATATATATATATATATATATATATATATATATATATATATATATATATATATATATATATATATATATATATTATATATTATTACTGTAAATTAATGCCCGTTTTGTGAATTTTTGTATTATTTTCACGTCCACTCCTCAATGTTTAAATATATATATATATATATATATATATACATTATAATTATTTAAAAAAATATATGATTCCTTCGCGACATAAGAGTTCTCGTGTTTCAAAAACGAGAACCGAAACTTTCAATATAATTATTAAAATTAAATTGAATTAAGGTATCAAGCCCTGTTTCATTCTCAAGCGAAAATTTAGGAATTCCTAAATTTTCGCTTGAGGATGAAACAGGGTTGATACCTTAAATGGCCTAGGGCTACCCACTCTTCACTTTCAATTCTTTAGAGTTCAAATGTTAAATAGTCACGTGCGTGATGGACTTCCCACTCTGCAAGCCCTTTCTCTCAAGCGTCCCAAGCCTCTTGCTATTATATCGTTATTTACATGGAAACTGAACTGATGACCAACATCCCTTATTTCAACCATCTCTAACAGTTATGACCTCCCACTTAAATATGTTTACTGATCGATTCCTTCTGCAATATGGTATAAAAATATGTTTCATAAAACATCAAAATGAATTCAAGAAACTCACATACTTAACTACAATGTACTACCAAATTAGCTTTTGAGATATACTTAGATCCATAAAAAGATGCAGAGAATCTATGTTTTAGGTGATTAATTACTAATTTTTATTTAACTTGTCTTGGAAAAATTACATTTGTAAATATAAAACACAATAGCTCTTTAATAAAATTCTGTAAGAATTTCTTAGATTTGGAATTAAGTTTTATGCAGTGATCTATTCGAACTTATATCATTATTTTGCTTCTTATAGTCACGAGCATTTAGGGCTGTAGACTTCGTCCATTATCTATCGTCCCGAATTCTCTTAAAAGAAATAAGGTTTAAAATTCCGAAATTTCGAGCCGCAACTGGACTCATTGATATAACAGTTGTAACATTTTACCTGTTTTACTTGTGTTCAGTCTTTGGGTCAGGCAGTAAATTTCAGGCACGCAAGTTCAGTAGCCAAAGTAGAAGCGCCATCGCGAGAACCAATTCAAAAGAAGCGTTAATTGGTGCTCGTAGACAGCGGAATTAATAGATTTTCCGGTCCATAGCTCGCATAAAATGGACATAGAGGCTCCGAGAATATTAGCAAATATACATTAAAAAAAATGTCCGGAGGTTATAACGAGGTGAACCGTCCGAATAAATAGCATGTTCTATTTAATAAATTTGTGATTTCAAAGTGAAAAAAATTAAATCAAATGCTGATTGATCTAATGGGATTCGGAAGAGATTTTCGAATAAATAAATGAAATCCAAAGACCATAGAAAAATCTGCAATATTATTGGCCTAGCATACTGGCACCAGTCACTTTCCCACCGTCATAGCGTAGCTTTTTTGTAGTAGGATCGTTCGTTTTCACAGGCCATTAAAAGTTTCGCAACGCGCCAGACGTGTTTTCCACGAGCTATTGAGAATCCAAGTTACTGTTTCATTTTTCTTAAGTTTTTTTTTATTTTTACTGACTAGTTTGTAAGAGTTTTCGAATTTTCTTTTTCACTTTTATTTCCTTTGTTTATTTTTTGTCATCGTCCTCTGACTGCAACCATTTTTTTTTTGTTTTTGTTTCTAGTGTAATTTTTAAATTTCATTCGTCTATTGATTTATTTTTATTTTTGTTGTAAATTCTTTAAATTTTAGTTTTCTTTATTTCCTAACACCGACTGTAAAGCTTAATTTCTTATTTTTTGTATTAATTTAAAAAAAAATTCGCTTAATGTTTTAGTTTAATCTTTTTTTGTATTCATCACTATTACTTTTCTATTCGTGTATTTCTTTAACTTTTCGTTTAGCATTAATTATTGTTTACTTTTTGGTTTAATTATATACGTGTTACTTTGTCCATTTTGTTTTGTTCGCAAACCTTTTATTCGCCCGCCAGTTTTTTTTTTTTGTTTTTTTTTTTGTATTACGGCGGCCATTTTGCTTGATTAGCAAGAATTTCACACCTGTCTCCTTTTGAATTTTGCTTTCGTAGTATTTTGTCCTAATTTGTTTTATTTTAATCTTTTCTAACTTTATAAAAAAGAAAAATCTCTTTTACGTTGTTTTTTTTTATTTTGTGTGAATTTATTCATTTTAGTTTACTCGTCAAACCATTTTTTTTCTTCTCTTTTTTGTTCTAGTTTCTACATTGTTAAATGTGTTATTTTTTCCTTCTCTTTGTAGAAGGAGTTTGTTTAACTTGTGCATATTTTAAGTTAACTTTTTTACTTTTCAAGTTAAATTTAAACTAGCTTGCGTCTTATCATATCTTTAGTTTAATTTTCACTTGTTTTATAAAAAAATGTTTTTTTTTTCTAGTCGTGTAATACTCTTCTGTTGTACTTACTGTTAATATATGATATATTTTAACACTTGTTTTGTTATTTCTTTAACCATTTACTCGGTCATAACATTAAGATTATTCGGGTTTTTTTTATATATGACGTTAAAGTTTTTCTTTTAAAAAAGAAAATCTGTTTTCTTAAAAACATATCAATTAAAAAAAGATTTGTCGGGTCGAAAAAAAAAGATCCCCGCACCTAATAACAGACTGAAACACAGTCAACTGTAACTACTGAGAATATAGCGTTTAAAAAAAATAATTAAGACAAGTTAGATACGGCAAAAACTATGGAGGCCAAGAATATACAAGTTGAAGATGAAGTAAAAGAGTTTTCAACTGAGATGAGTAACAACATTATCAATAAAAGCAACAAAAACCACGACAATGTATCGGCTGGGGAATCGCTCTCGTGCTGTTAATTCCCAATCAAAGTACATCATCAACAAGACGAAGCTCTTCGACAGACCTAAATTCTATGAAGATCTTATCAAATAATATAGGCTCTTGGTACCTCCCGATGACGTACAGAAAAGTTGAAAAGAGAATTGTGTCAGTCTTTGTGACGGACAACCGTTAGCGCAAAATCTGTCGTCCCACAAAACCCACTGTTATAAAGTCGTTGACCATCCGTGGATGTTAAACCCAAAGCGGCAAGGTTTACTTCATGTTGGACGTACCGTTTCCCTGGCTTGTCGACTGTAGAATAGTCGTTGGTATCTAATAACGAAAGAACTCATATTAAGAACTTAATATGAGGGCAGGCGAAGGACCTATTTATAATATTCGAGATTCCTCCTCAGATATTAGGGGGCAGTTGTCTCCTTACCTGGTTCAGTTTAGACAGATACTCAGTGCTACCATGAACGACTTGGACGTGGTTAGAGCTTTAAGATTATATTAGATCGCAATGCCTTCATCTCCGTCCCCTTCTGATTCGATGTAGAAGTCCAGAATATATGTGAAAACATTTCTGAAAATTAACAAAAACTTTGATATTGTCGATAAGTATCGAAATGAGCACCCCTGCGAGATAGTGTGGACTTCGGCTTTTAGCTACCTCGACCAAGTCTTAGTTAAGAGATTCGACTTACGGTCCTTCGGTTGTCCAAGTATCCATCCGATTGTTTATACGGATCATAGGCTTGTTCGGATTCGTGTAAATTTAGATAAGCCCAAGGTTAGGATGGCTGGATAGTGGGAATTAAACGCATCATTATTTGGTACGCGAGAATTCCAGGAACAGCTACAACTGATACTACATTGAATTGATGGGGGTTATTTTTAGGAATTGATGGTGTTGCGTTTAGGAATAAGTGGAGAGGTAATTTAATATCCACCATCAGGCGGTTTTCTGCTGACTATAGTCGGCGATTCAACCTAGTTAGATAAACAATGCAAACGGTATGTGACGGGTAATCAAATACCGTAATTGCCGGATAAGTGGATCGTACCAACACCTCTCAAACACTTCTTACGAGCCACGGATGAGCTTTCCGACATCCAACCGTTGCCCCATAAAGTATTATATCACATGTTAGTGGGTCCGTTCAAGATGATCTTATAGGCGAGCTCGGTCTTAAAGGCAGGACGCTCGCTCCATTTCGCCTTAGTGTCCCGGGTTGAAATGAATCAATAATGACGAGGCATCATTCATCTGGTGGGTGATAAAAAAAAGTCCCTCTGGATTGAAAAATCTCTTTGTCCTACAGGCTTGGAAAACTTTCCAAAATTGCGTTCGTTGGGTCACATCATCTTTCACTGCAGTCTCGTAGTCCAGTTGTGCAGGTTTATTGAAGATATCATACTGCGAGGAATGTTCTTTTTCCTCGAGGCTAGATCTATTTGTAGGAATGTGGTACCAGCGTTGACTAATGCTGAGCAATATGTGTTCTTTTGCTTGTTTGGCGTTATAAGATACGCGATATGAACGACGGGACAAGAGGAATTCTATGGGGACGACACGTTTACCTCTTTCAACAGATCGTGTACTTTAAGCTGATGCTTAAAGTCAAGATTAGAACTGCAAGGCGACGCCTCTCTACATCAGAATTTGGTAAAAGGCGGGTTAGTCTTACGCGTCTGTTTGAGTAAAAGGTGCTGGATTGGAGTGGCATTTTGATATTGTGAACTCCAAAATAGAGTAGTTTAGGTTTGTTTTATCTATAGTTTCATCCATCAATTTAACTTAGCTCAGCTTGGGGATGTATGATCATTGGCCTTTTGTATTTCTTTCCACACTTTCTTTAGTTTAGTTCTCCCTCCCGCGTTAGGTGACAGATTTCTTGTTCGTCAGCACCCAATATCTTGCCACTTTTTTCTTAAAGTAGCCTTCAGTATCAGGAAATGATATTTATTCAGACACATCTATGCATCGTTTTAAACTTCAGCGCCATTTGTTGATCAATTTCGCTAATAAAGGAAATCATAGGATAGAAAAAAAGATATACTCATATATATATATATATATATATATATATATATATATATATATATATATATATATATAATATGAAGAAAAGAAAGAAAGAAAAGTAAGATATATAATCCGGTGTTCTTATAGATATTTTTATTTTTACAAAATAATGCTCAATGTAAATTTACAGAGAATTAATATTATAAATTAATTGATTTAAATTGTTTTTTTTCGCTACACAGTTCTAACCATGTTTCAAAAATGGAAGCTGAAAGCTCCGAATTTAATTTTGTAATTAAATTAAAGACATTAGTTCCATTTCATCCTCAAGCGAATTTTGGAGTAACTTTTAAAATTACTGGCTTTTAAAGACACAGCAAAAATCATAATACACGTTTCCAAGGATACAGAGAAATCCAATTCAACCAGACAAGGGGAGTTTGCGTGTTCATTATGTCTGTATTTTGATGTATCAGTTATTAGTTACGTTTTTGTAGGGGTAGGGATGTATTCTTCAATGAATTCTGACATTCGTTAAATACATGTCGTCTGGATTTTTTTTAAATTTTATTGTTAACGGCAAAAATTCTTACTGCATTTTTTTCTATTTGTATATTTAAAGATTTTTGGGTGGTGTTTAGGTGAGAATACGTTTTATTTAACTACGATTTGAAAAATATTTTCACTTTTAATTTTTAAACTTACATGAGTAACAATATATTACTAGGTTTATATAAAAAAAAAAGTTTACTGAATCAGTGAAATTAATTAGCTATTTTTGCCGTCATTGTCATAAATGTTACTTAAATAATATTGAAATATAATTAAAAAAAATTGTTACCTAATAATATACATACTTATACTTGATATGAAAATAATTCTACATACTGTAAGGGAAACCATATTTTAAATCAATTAATTTATATATATATATATATATATATATATATATAAGTTCTGTAGTTAAAACTGAAATACAAGGAGATAGACTCACAACGCCAGACGTTGGTGCTGTGGAAGTGTTATTATTGCAGCTTTTGAATTTTGTTCTTTTCCAAGGCTGCTTCCTGACCACAGCTAGAGAACCTAGTATAATCTCTGGTTGGTCTGAATAAGAGGGTGTTTCATTGTTTTCTAATTGTATTTTTGTAATACAAACGTAATGTCTGAAATTTGAACACGGCATGCTAATCGAATATTCTGCTTTGAAAACCGCCCTCCTAGTCTGACAAATTCTAGAAATATGAAGATAAAACAACTGACGCGTTAATAAGGGACCTTAAAAATGATATTAGGTAACATGAAATTTAATCCACAATGCTAAAAATTAATAGTTAAATCGGCAATTGTATTCATCACGGTCATTTGTCCATAAATAAATTCATGGAAAAATGACTTATATTTTTTTCTATTCTTAAATCGTTATCGGCAGTCGAATTATAATTACTTTATTGTGTTAGCCAGAATGTGGCATCAACATTCCTTTCCATTCCGGAAAGGAAGAAGAATATTATTAATAATGTATCCAAGTGGGCAGAATAGCTTTAATTTCCAGTTCTCTAAGCCGATCTTTGGATTCAAAATGTCAGCTGCTTAACTTAGATTTAAATGTAAGAATTTGATCATTTACATATGTACAAGTGATACTCTATATAAACTTGAGTAGTTGTGAGGGGGGAATTTGCTGGGTCGAGATTGAGAATGACATGCAAATACTTTTACTACTACTACTACTACTACTACTACTACATATTGTTTCGTATTCAATAAAGAACAGGTATTTTCATAGATTTGGGGAAAAATTGTTTTTTGGACTATTGCTTCTTCTTCTACGTGCTGCGTATAACAAGAACAATGAATACGTGGATAGTAAGTAAACTTTAAGTATTTTTCTTAATACTTCCATTACAGTCTATAAAAATGGCGAAATATTATTAAAAACTGAAAACAGAATGAGAGAAGACGAAAACGAATAACGAATGGTATGTTATTGTAGATGTCATTCAAATCAAAATATCAAACAACCAAAATATCGTGCAGATCCATGTTGCATGTGGCACAGTCACGACATCATATCACATTAAGTATGTGGATCGAAATTGTTTATGACGAGCACGATCATTGTTTCCGTATCTGTTCGAGTTAGTTGTGTCGTTACGTTCGTCTCCACGGTTAGCTTCAGGCTAATATACCAAACTAGCACTGTCTCGGTCTGTTAATGAAAATCAAATTAGCCTTCTTTGTACCAACACAATGTTTTCCTTCATTGTCTTAAATATCATAACGTCTATTGTCAAATTTTATTTTCTGCAGTATGGAAATATGCCGACAACTTATCTGTGACACGGTGAAGTGAGAGAGAGACATTTCCAAATCCTAATTGTTGCAAACCCACCTATTATTCCTTTGCAAAGATTCTCACTGAAAAATCATGAATGGAGAAATATGTTTTTACCCTGAAATACAGCCTTCTTAACTCGTCAAGTCACGGGCCAATGAAAAATAATCCAATACTGCTACAATCTTCTTTTTTGCAGGACTTGTGAACGTCAACTAATCTTATGATCTATATGTGACACCATTTAGGGGCACAAAAAGAAAAAAGGAAAAAAGAAAGGAAAAAAGAAAGGAAAAAGAGAAAGGAAAGAAAGGAAAAGAGAGGCGAGACTTAAGCTTAGATGATAAAAGAAATCACCCACGACCGGGGACATTGACAATGTTATTTTGATAAGTAGCAAATGGTGAAAGGTTTCATTGCCATTGCAGAAAATTCTAAATGGATAAAAAAAGTCATGTTGTGGTGGCGGACTTATGTTATAGGGAATAGATAACAGCCACTTAATGCTGGCGAACATCTAACTGACAAACTACAGACCGGCTAGCTAAACTCCGAGACATTTCGACAATGTTATTTTGATAATGGAAAAAGATGGTGAAAATTCTGACGGCCAGTGTCGTAGGATTGCCTGACAAGGAACAGGTGAATACAGAGCTTTGGATAGATAAGAAAAATTAACTGTGTCAGAGGGGGCAAACAATATTGTCGGGAAAGGATTTAATAGGCCATCTGTTAACCGCACACGAAGCCAACCCTGGGTTAAGTCTTTGCCGTTTTGACAAGACATCTATGGGTGTTAGAATTTGGTTATGATAATAAAAACTATGTTATCAGAAATTGGCACCAAGAATGCAAATACGGCTAGGACAATGAAACTGTTTTTCGAGACGGGAATCGGCTGTGTTTCGTTAGACGACTACCCACTTGATAAGATTGATAGATCCCAGGTGACATTGGGGATGAGAACTGCGATTAAGGAAAGAAAAGGAAAAGAAAAAGATAATTTTTTTGAGCAAGATATATTTTTTCTTAAAACAAAGCTAGTCGGATCACACCCACCCGGTTGGACGCCATTCGCCGAATGTCAACGAGGGCCAGGCGGAGGTGATCACGTGGCGCAAGGGGGGAGCCGCTGCCGCCGCCGCCCATTTAGAGGATAGGTATGAGAAGTTGCTACGAAGAAGTGGGGAGAACCGTTGACGCCCCTCTAACGTATGGTGAGATATCCATATGAGAATAAGAGAAGGTGGGAGTAAGAGAAGACTTCCAAAAATGGAAAGGAGTGGAAAATTCCTGACCAAAAATAAAGGAAGTGGATATGGATATAGAATTATCGAGGAGCCTCCAACCCCGACAAAGCCCACCCCGGTTTTGGTCGGCGTCCATATAAGCAAAGTCGCAGCGAGCAGAAATCAGTTAAGTTCGGACTCCGGTTTTCCAGAGTTCAGTCTTCAGTGCTCAGTTGAAGCAGGCCTCGAAAAGCTGACTTGAAAGATTCGCGCAACTTCCGAACTCATCTTCAATCCAAGAACAATTTATTTTGAAGAGCGACTTAGATCCATACCACCAAAATAAGTTTTTCGACTATCGCCTGAAGACACACCATGAACCAATTTCTTAGAGAACAGACAAATTAAGATGTTAAAACTCACCTAACAAAAACAACGTGTCACAATCCATATAGCGGGTCGGGAGAGAGACGCAGTCCTATGTATCCAGCAACCAGATATAAAGTATTGTTATCCTTTTTTTGATACCTTGAGCTTTTGAGTTATCATTTTATTTTCTTTTATACATATTTGTGTGATACCACCCTCGTTTGAACTCAACTTGCATTACGGCCCCAACGACTGATTGATTTCGTCTGCCTAAGATCAATTCACAACGTGGGTAGGCGGACTAGAGATCAACGCAGTTACTTTGGTAACCAGACGTTGGAAGCGAGTTGGGAACGACGAGGCTGATATCGGATCTGACCAGATTCCCATCCGAGACATTTCGACAGGTTAGAACGTCACATTTGGGTGCCACGACCAATATCAAACCAGTTGATCGTCACAGGACGGGACAACACGACTGACGCAGATAGGCGGACGTCACGTTTGGAGCGGCGACACCCGAACGAAGCAGCGAGGAGCGAGTGAAGGCTGTAGAGAGGGACGTCACATATATTTTATTTAAGAAATGCGATGTATTTTTAAGATGTGTGTTTCTTTATTTGTTAGGAGATAATTTTTTATTTATATCTAAATCCTTAAATTTATCTTTGTCTCATCTTTTTTTTACAAAATATAATCCTTGTATTTAGATTCAGTGGATTTTTCAGTGGATCATAGAGTTTCTTAATGTAGGGTTGTATATTTTGGCCCGTCAATGGTAGCGCTGATTTTCCAAATAAATGATTTTGTCTAAACATTAGATTGATAAATAAAAATCATTAGATAATTCTAAGACGTCCTTTAAAGGAGCATAAAATTCTAGTGAAGAAAGTTTATTTTAGTGACTTGGTATGAAGGAATGTATTTGATGCTAAGATGTATATTTTTATCAATGGCCTAAGTTGTTTGTAGTGGTTCAATGGTATTGGGAATATTTCCTCGGTTAATATTCAAACCTGGTACGAACAAAATACCATTTATATACCCAATCATTGTGGATGACCACGTCCCTCAATATGCAAAACAATGCACCTATCGTGCCGTGGCCACTTCCGGCTCAGTAAGAAAATAGCCTCCATGTGCTTTTTCTGTAAATATACAAAAAAAAAAAAAAAAAACAATATACATAGTGATTGAAAAGTAAGTGCCTATTTTATATATGAGTGGCTAACGAGGGGTCCTGACTTAACACCCCGGGACTTTTTTTCTTTGGCGTTAGCTAAAGGAGCAAATCTACTGTACCAAATCAAGACTTTGGAAGAACTTGAAGGGCGAATACAATATCTTATGTCTTCCATACCACAAGAGTTTCTGTTGAAATCAGCTTAGGCGATTCCTGGGTGGCTCGAAGAGCTGATAACGAAACTTGGTGCCCATATCGAATTTTAGATAAACCCTCGTGGTAAACGATTTCCCCTCATATCCATTTCTGTTTTAAAATTATAGTTAATAAATAAAGTATAAGTATTTGAAAATGGGCAGGTACCTTTAAATCACCCTGTACATAATGGCGAATATTATGCATACATTGGATGTATATGGAAATAGATTTAGAATATGAGCTACCCAGTTATATAAAAGAAAAACGTTCCTGCTTAGAAAATTTCATTTGTGTTATTTCTTTGAAGATCAAAAGGCGGAATTATTCTTCATGCAATTAATAATGATGATGGACACCTTGAAGCTTTCCGTCATTTTGAAAGGGACATTTCTATGACCATTATATAGAAATTCTTTGAAAATTTATTAAAAAAAAATCACCGAAGTTGTTTTCTAGATTTATATATATATATATGTTACCAATGGGACGCTTGTCTTCATTCTTAATACTTGGTGGGGGTTGAATTTTTGTGTTCATCCAAGTTTTCACAAAATTTCTTTTTGAATTAATGAAATATGGAAATATTACGATTATATATTACTATATTCAAACTCGGGGCTTTTTTACTTTTGGTTTTATAAAGATATCTCTCAGTATCAAGTGCTCTCCCCTGAGCCTACCTCTGACATATTCAGTATGTTTTTGAAACAACCTTTTTTATATAAAAATGTGTTCCTATTCTGTTACTCAGGATAAATATTAGTTATTCTGACTACTCTTCATTATCCATCTATAATACGCATTTTCCATATTTTAAGCCTAAATTCTAGAGGTGCATATTATACATGAGGTGTAAATATTATTTCCTTTCTGGTCACTTGCGTTATTATATCTGGGATGATATGATTAATAGTTATATCTAAGATTCAGGTTAATTTGTAGCTAAGTCCTTACGTTACAAATTAAACACTACATTTGCTTATAGTCACATCGATATTAATCAGATTTTAGTGTACTTCACTGATGACACTGTCAGGAATAGACATGACAGTATCATCTATATTTTCAATGTCGTAGATATCTTCGTCATATTTGACGCCTTCGTCGTCCACATAGTTCTTCTCTCCCTCAATATAGGATATTGTCTTCATTGTCGTTCAGTGCATTCAAGATAATGTATTAGACACCATGATCAAAAGAACTGACAACTCACGCATGCATAAAGCGACTTGTTTGCGAAATTTGGTTCGTTTGATGCGGCTACCAAGACATAAGCGGCAAAGATGTGATTAGTTTATATTTTTTTCCTCCAATTATGTACTTATTTTTCTGACAGGCTTATTGCATTTCGTAGTAAAAATTGTAAATTTTAAGTTTCAAAACAGAAAAAAAAAATTAATTCCTACACATGGCAGTTATTTCTGTATAAATGAAAAAAATATGAAAGCTTTTATAAATTCCAATACCGTCATATTCATAAAAAAATAGGATTATTGACACAATATCATATCCGGTTGGATATGCGTTTCTAGCTTTGTCATTCTACCGACAACATCAGGTCTGGTGATAATCGTAGTGGTTTGAACGTGGTGACAACCGTCGTTGTTCGGTAGTTGGTCAAGTCGTTGCGTTTTCAAGTTAGTTTCCATTGCCTTGTTGTGACTAATATAATAAAGTTGGCTTATCCATTCTTTTTCCAAATCACATTAGATGTCTTTTCAGAAGTAGAAAGCTTTCTTCTCATCATGCTAAAACGTAGAGCTCATATAGCCTGAATTTACTGCTTCTAATTCTCTGAGTTGCTGAACTCTATTAAATGTTTGTTGGTGAAGAAAAGAGAGGCTGTTAGTGAAAGAGTAACTTATTTTTTTTAATTTCTTACTCGATACTTCCTAGCAGTTTTAGTCTGCGTATTTGCTAAAAGGAAAAACAATCTCACTGAAAAGATTTGGAAAGAAGAAATATGAACATTCACTGCCATCTTGCTAATTGTCAATTCGTTAATTCACGCTCAAATGAAAAAGGCCTTCCTCTTTTTTATTTCTTTTTTGTGATGACCTATGACAATCCGCTAATCGGTCCTTGCAACCTGATGCTAAAGTGTGTCAGATAACTGTATATCATCTATTTGTTTATCTATATTCCGGTGAAGATTTTTGAACGTTGGCGAATCTTCTGAACTGCAAGGTATTTGTATATAATAATTCAAAATTCGATATATTTCAGACAACACCTTGAACCTTTTATTCGATAGCAGATATTTATTTCCCTAATCGTTCAAACCTATTATTCTTAATTACTTCATGCATATAACATTTTATATTTGTCTTTTTCAGTTATACTCTCTTTTATATAATATAATGCTTTCGTTTTTCTTCTTCCTATTCTCTTCCAAAAACACTTTATCTGGTATTCCTATCCTCCTCGTCAACTGGAGTATTCTTCCAATTGAATCTGCCACCAGCTAATTATACACCCTACGGTATTTTTGACGAGTTTGATATAAAAAGTAGAAATTATAAATGACTAAATAAAGCAACCTGATTTTAAGTTAAAATGCAATAAAATGAACATGTTAAAGGTAGTTGAAAAACTATTCCGAGCGATGAAAGTTTTCTGTTGTTCGAAATAAAAACTCGTTATGTAAACAATAGTATTCTTTTTATTGGTCGATGAAACTAGTTACCCGATATTAATGAAATCAATTTTTAATCGATATATATATATATTCACTACGGAATGATATTTTAAGCTTTAAAGCAAGGCCAGTTGTGTTGAAAATTCAGTGAAATGATAACTTTACTTTCCTTATTTTTAATTATGTTTAATCCATCAATATTATTACACATCTATTATTACACATATTAAGCAAATTACAAATATATGACTATAAATAAAATTTCAAAATTAAGGTTAATGAAACTTAACCGCGTTTATCTGTCATCTTTCTGTCTATCTTTAGTAGGGACGTTCGAATTATAGCAAAGTGACATTAATTTTTTATCTCAATTTGCATTAGTATGAGCAAAACTCAAAATGCAAAAATCAGGATGACTTTTATATAACACTGCACAAATTAAATTGAGTGGAAGCCATGGTTTCTCTTCCTTTACGTGCGTCCATTGAGTTATTTTTGTAAATCTAGATTATAATGCAGAAATAACTGTTTTGTATTGAATTACGAAACAGAGACTTCATGAGTGGAATCATAACTTTATGATGTATCGCCTTCGGGTTCTAATGGCTGTTTCGTATTATTTCTAATTATAAAAAGTAATATGAATCTTGCTATTTACACTTAGACAAAGCATGGAATAGGAAGCGATTTCCTAAAAATTATTATTTTTATAATAAACACATCACACGATACAGGAAATTGGGCAAGATTTCGTGCAGACAAGATAACGCATTTCAACCCAAAATACCATTCCTTTGTAAAGAGTTAATTTTGAATTCGTCGTCCCTTCTCATTAAAACTCTGAGAAACACGACCATATTTAGACAGTGTACAGGTGATGCCTGTGTATCTTTTTTTTTTTTTTTTTTGTTTTGCTATGTTTTACGGCATATCAACTTCAACGGGTGATTTAACGCCGACTAGATTGTTATTGCTGGTAATATGTTTTTTCAGAAAATGTATTGCTGGTAATATTTTGTTTTTCAAAAATATATAGCTTGTAATATTTTTTTTCCAGAAATACATTGCTGGCAATATTTTTTTCTTTTCCCAGAATATACTGCTGGTAATAATTTTTCTAAAAACGTATTGCTGGTATTAAAACCTCTTTTTAGACTTTCATAGTGTTTTGACACCATTTGGAGTGGGGGGGTTCCCATTTGCCCATAGCTGGGACCCTGACAGGTTCTACCATCTCGGTTCAGGGTGGAAATAGGAACACCAGTAATTAAAAGGTGGTTCAAAGCTCCACAAAACGTCCTGATCAGAGACCTTGCTGTCGGATATAGTTTATCATCTTACACAGGACGCGGATGTAGTTTATCGTCATACACAGGACGGGCCTGTGTATCATATTGCACGATTCTTTCAAGTCACTAGAATCACTGGTGATATACACACCTTCGAACAAGGCTTTTACATAAATGTCTTGCGTGCGTTCGAAAATGTCTAATCTGTCAACTTTATCAAGTGAACTTTTCCAGATCAATGATTAAAAACGGCTTCGATCTAATGAAAACTGTCGGTCTTAGAGAGACTCATATTTATTCGAAGCTTGTAGACTTCGGCTTCAGGATTCCAAACATTTGTGCCAAACAACAGAAACCCCATCACTTGAGGACTTTCAATAACAACTACTAAAATAAATATCACATGTAGATCGAAGAGAAAATAAGGACTTAATCAATATGTTACGTTTCCACACTACTTCAAGTAAAATGATAGAAAGTCCTGGAAAGAGCGATAACAGTTAGTGAACTTGAGAAAGATATTCTCCCAAGAAATCGAAGTTGTACTAGCTGCTTGTTCACTGAATGGTGTGTGTTTTCCTCATAAGAAAACGGCTAATATTATCATTAGAATTAATATGTCGCCAATCGTTGTTAACTGGATTAAAACGTAATTCTATGCACAGCTACTATCTAAGAGATATTTGAAATAGCGAATACTGTTGGAATGGAAAAAAATTCTAGTGATTAAAACAATCTACTAAATATTCTCGACACGATAAACTGTAAAAGAAAACCGTGATAAAAACAATTTTGTATTTTAAATACACTTTTTGCCATAGAAGTGTACCCAATTATCGCCATCTTACATATTGGAGAAATGAGTTTCAATGCTCTACTTTCATTATACTTCATAATATCTGTTTTTCATTATTAAATCTTTACTATAAATAATAAAATATTAATCATTGTTTACGCTAACATTCTATTAAATATATTCCGTACAGCTTTACTCATTTATTACAAGAATTTTATTTGACATTTAATATTGTATATAATATTGATACCTAAAATGAAATCTTTGCGATATCTATGAAATATATGGATACATTCTTCTTCAAAATTCTAAGCTATTTTCCAGAAAAATTGAAGCCGCAATGCTTGCCCGTTAACTGAATGCTGAGTGTTTTTGAAGAAAAGACAAAAATTCATAGCATTTTTCTGACAAGATCTTTTATTTATACAAATTAATAGTAGCCTTTTTCATATATACGATTATTTCATATACATTTCTGTGATATATCGCCAATTTTTTACGTAAATTGAGTTTTCCGTCATAAAAGGACTGTTCTGGTTTAAATCAGTGAATCCTTTGACAAATCTCTATCTATAAAAGGCAGGATGTGTGTGTGTGTGTGTGTGTGTGTGTGTGTGTGTGTGTGTCCGTGTGTGTGTGTGTGTGTGTGTGTGTAACGAATGCACGGCCGCAATTTTCGACGGATTTGCACCAAAATTTACATGCACATGCTCCAAGTTAGCGGGAAGGCCAAGACCGACTTTGCATTTCCCTAAATGATAGTGGAAATAATCGATTTTTTCATGCTTCTACGGCAGTTTTCATGTAGTTTGTGGCCATTTTCCACTGGCCAGAATGAGAACCTATAGCTGGCTGCCAAGAATACGCCGGAAGATTCTATTGGCCAGCATGAGAACCAACAGCTGACTGACACGAATGTTAACTAGCATGTTAGCATGCAAAAAAATCGATAGCTGCATTCGTCACAAGTGGGAAAAATTTAAATATGCATGGCACTTTACTCCAATTGGCTCAATCGCTTGCTTAAACTCAACGTTGATTCTGATTCCGAAGAACTGGGTTGGGTGTGAAAAAGTATTTGTTGTTAACATTCTTTTTTCATTCGGTTTTTCCAGTTAAGAGTCCTTTTTTTAAAGCTGATCGTTTTGTGTTCATTTTGTTTAGTTCTTTTTTCGTAACAGATTTAATGTTTAGTATAGAGCTTAGAAAAAATTAGCAGTGTGAGATAGGCAAGAAGTAAGGCATGTAGCAACATCAGCACGGCAAAGGGAACTCCTTTAAAGGCAAGGAAGAGCAAAATATTTTAAGTCAAGTGATAGCGATTGCTGTATGAGTCGTACGATTTTTGAATCAAGCCCGGGCAACGCCATGCTATGCTGCTAGTTTTCGATATAGAGAAATTCTAAAGCCACATCTTCAGTTATAGATTGTTAGTATAGAACAAATCTAGAGCTCATCTGAAGTGAATTACATAGGCCAATTTGTCTTATCAGGAAAAATTTCCCATATCAGTTACATCGGGACTGGCACATTTGAAACGTCAGCATGCGCGTTAATATGGAGTGTAGTCGCTAGCTGAATTAATTCACTATAAAATTGACTCGTTTTTTTTTTCTTTAAAAGCCATCATTTAAACGGGCTGACTTTTTCAAGATTAATTTTCGACATTTATTTTCTCATTCATCAACTCATGTTTTCTTTAGTATATATCTTCTTCAAAGGTTTTATCAATTCTTAACTTGCGAATATCTGCGTTACTCCAAAACGTTCTTTAAGCTTCAGTTTTGATTCTATTTTTTTCTTTCTTTTTAATTTATAAATCGCTCCAGCAAAGTGCATGCTTTTACTGCGTCATTAACCTAAGATTTAGCGATTTATTGCCTATCTTTGCTTTCACATTTTCCGAATTTAATCTTGAAAAATAAACTGGTTTGACTTAGAATGATGGAATCACCCAAGACTTTAGAGAGAGAAAAAATAACATTTGTATCGTAAAGACACATTTCCAAATCTATGTACGCAAAAATTGTAAAAGGCTGAAAAAAAATTCCCTTCAATGTTTTCATTAAAACTGTGAAAAATATGTTGTTTCTATAAAACGTTGAATTTCCCTAGTAAAGACATTACGTCTATCAAGGAGAATCTTTCCCGTCTTCCAATCTGGGATTAGTCACAAATGTACAGATGTTTCTCCAATTGCATTTGATGTTGTTATAAAACGTTGAATTCTCCTAGTAAAGACATCACGTCTATCAAGAAGAATCTTTCCCGTCTTCCAATCTTGGAGCTATTACAAATGTACAGATGTCTCTCGAATTGCATTAGTCAGATTTCTTTTTTCTTTCACTGCTCTTTCACATCATTCGCCGCCCCTTTATGCCGTTTGAGATGGGATTGACGTATGCCTTTTTTCTTCTGTCAATAATAAGTTTACGTGTCTAGAAGCTAAACACAGGATTGATGATGCAACGATATGGGGGGAAAAAACACCGCAATTCCATTCTAGACTTCGCTGCGTTTTCTTTTCACGCTGATATCTTTAAATGAAGCTCCGACTACCTTTTCCAATAATATTTATAATTTCGTATCTTTCAGTGAACTTATAGCATTATCATATCGTTACCGATTTGCTAATGTAACATAAGAACGTTAGCTTTCAGACAATGAAACCCAGGGTCAAATCTTACCTCAAATTGTCAGGAAGGAGATTTCTGGGGCGGTGATTCTAGCGTGCGACATATTTGGAAAGTGCCTGAAAACGAGCTGACCCAAGCGTTGTGTGTGAAATTGGATAGACGGAAATATTTTGGAGCTGTCGATAGAAGGAAAATTCATATGGCATTTCGTCTCGAGGAAAAGGAACTGACCCCCCCGGCCTCATTCGAGCCGCTGCAAAAAATAATATTCTCATAGGCTTAATAGAATGGTTCTAAAAACACAAGACTGAGGCACGTCACAGAAGCCGTGGACGCCTCTGAGTTTGGATATCTCGACCATGGAACTTTAGAGAGTACACGATTGGTAGGGCATCAGAAATATCATTAAAGAAGCGAGGAGTAGATGTATGTCTGTCCCTCCTATAACGTACGAGATAAAAAAAATTGACGCATAAATAGCATGTCGATTTTTGTATTTTTACCAAGACAAGTGAATAATAGAAGTTGTTTATTGATAAAGGGTGTTAATGCAGGTGTATATATGTACATTATAAAAGTCAACAAATGATTTAGTATTTAGTTGGCGGCATGCTATAGACTAAATGTTTAGTAAGTCAACACCCTTCGACAGATTTTTCCAGCATTTCTTTAATTCGCAAAAAAAGCTTATCTTCTGTGGTAACTTTTCCATTATCGACCAAAGGGTTTCAATTGGGTTAAGTTCAGGACTCTGACTAGACCACTGGAAGAGTTGCAATTTACCCTCGTTGCGCTTCCATTCTGTCAGTCAGTTATGTTGCCATACGTGATATCTTAAGATACATGACTGACGAGACAAATTTTTCCCGCAATGTGTTGCCATTTCTTTCTGCGGTAGAACAGTTGCCATCCAAGGCTATAGAACCCTGTCTGTCCTGCTATTTACCCATAGCTGGGGGGGGGGAAGAAGAGGATTAATACCTTTCCCAAGGGTATTAGCACATATGTGAATGTAATGGATTCGACTTGAATAAATAACGTTTATTCTTTTAGGCTGTATGCTAAGGATCTAAGGTGTTGTAAAGTGAAGCCTTGACTTTGAGCAAAATGTATTTTAACAGAAAGCCACATTTGATTAACAAGAATATTATGTTATTGATGCTGGTCCACGATTCCCTTGATTTTGTACAAATTGCCAACTCCTGCTGCCTAAAATGCACCCAAAACGTTGAATTTTTTTTCATTGTGTTTAACAGTACCCTTGATATTCACTGGATTATTCATTTCACCAGGCATACACCAAACATGTATTCGACCTTCATATCTCATCACTCCACATAACATCTTCTTAGTCAGATTTAGTCCAGTGAAAATGACCCTTGCCACAAGCCAACCGTGTCTGTCTATTTTTTTCCAGATATGAAAGGTTTCTTTTTAATGTATTTGGAAACAACGCCTTTTGCTTTAAGCCTGCGTCTGACTGAAAAATCATTTTTTGATTTGTATAATGTACATATGTACACCTGTATTAATACCCTGTATTGATAAATGAATTCTATTATTCAATATACATATTTGAAGGATAATTTATTATCAAAATTTTTGTGCATCCTTAGGTGTTATCTACATTTGGACTCCGGTTACTTTTCATCTAATATCCCTTGCCTTTGGAAGAGTAGGCAAATTGTTTGCGAGCCCGCACCAGTTGGTATCTTCTGTCATAAGTACCCGTGTGTGTTGCTTAAATCCGCATATTTAGTAGATTTTAAATACTGTTTGATAATATAATATAGTAAAACACGTAGAAATATGCAATATTTCTTACATCTCTACTTACTAATATACATTGAACCCACACACATACTGGATGCGATGGGCAAATTGTTACCATTTTATAATTTTAATTTTGCGCAGGCGCGTTGTTTACTTTTTTTTAATTTGCCACCATTTTAATCAGGTACCATGTATAAGAAAAGAGCACCATAACGCAATATAGTCCGCCAGAATTTGGGAAACGCTATGCTGTAGTGCTTGTCATTCGGGCCGGAAGCTACATTATGAAAAATTCAGTATGTTTGTGTGTCAATCTGAGGACAGTTTGGAAGATGCTGTATCAGCAAAATATGTACCGAGAGTGATGAAAATTAATAAACAGTCAACATCATGGTGATCACTAGTGATTACAAACTCATCCCTCCATTCATCTTTCCACAGTGTCTCAAACTCATTACGAAGATGCGACAGCTCGGAAAACTCACTCTGATCTTTCTGATAGAAAAATAATTTGTTTGTGAGGGCCTCAGACTCAACACGGAAGCCTACATCAGGTGCCTTGAGGAGGTAATTCTACCCCGGGTCAAGAAGATGGCTTCTGGAAGACCCTATGTCTAGCAAAACGACTTTGCACTATGCCACACAGTAACAGAACCCAGTCATAGTTGTCGGACAATTTCTGCGACAACATCTCCCCTTACATCTGACCACATAACTCCCCATACTGCAGCTCCTAGATTATTGTGGGTAAGGTACAGTTGTGCGATAGATTAACAGAACTCCTTGTAACACTAAAGATGAAACGAAGGTAAAGATTACGGTAATATTCAACATCAGAAAAAAGGAGACCGTCCAGAAGAGATGCAGGAGATTCTGAAGTCGTCTGGAGGCCGTGGTTGAAGCCAATTTTAATTGCATTGAAAAAATTTATTCTTTATTATTATTATTATTATTATTATTATCATCCTAAATATCTTTGTCAAAATAAGATGTCAGTGTTGTTTTCATTTTTGCATAATTTAGACGACAGTTTATCCATCGTACCATATATATAAGATTATTGCAAATTTTCGCGCCCGATTTTCATTGTTAATATAAAATTATTACAACTTGACACTGGCATTTGTTTTGGTGGCAATTTCTGGTGCGTTCTAGATTGAAACCTTGCATTGTTCAGTAGCGATTCAGATTTTGTTGAATCTTGAAGATGGAAGATGAACAGTTTTACTTTCGCCATATTATGCACTATAAATCTCCGACGAATTAAAAGCGTCGGAAATGCGAAGAAAAACAGATGGTTTACTTGGATCGTACTCCAGCAATTCAGCCGCTAAAATGTCGTTTAACAGGTTTCGTCAGAGTGATTTTAACCTATAAAATCAACCAGGTTCCGGTCGAACTTCCAACGTCGAAAAAGCTCTACTTGCCATCTTGGAGAATAAACCGTAGATTTCGTCGTAAAAGCATGCTAACAGTTTGAAAATCGATATGCATTTCACCATCTGAAGAGAATTTGGTTCGTTTCCAATCTCGAAACGTGGGTATTACATTCTTTTACGGAACAGAAGAAGATCGATCATGTTTCTGTGGCGATTACTTTGGGCTTACGTTACCAACATTATCCGTTAATGGGTAGAATTTTGACAGTTGATGTAAAATGGATCATTTATGATAAAATTCGACACAAACTGAACTGGAAATATGTTTTTGAATGTGAAGAACAAGTGGATATAATGTAGTTGCAACCATTAAAGTCTTTGCTGCCTGTTTGATTAGAAAGGGATAATCCACTTTTTTTCCAGACGGCAAAACAATAACTGCAAACAAGCATTGCGACCAACTCGCCAATGCAGCTATTCAAGAAAAACAACCAATTCTGTCAAATTGAAAAATGTCATTTTAAACCACGATAAAACAAGCTCGCAAAACAATAAAGATTTTAAATGCGAAACCCACCAAGACTCACTGCATTCTCCTTACTGTACTCTTTCGGATTTTCTTTTGTTCTTGTCTCTACACAAAAATTTAAATTTAATCAAATTGATTCTGTACAGTAAGTCGAAAACTACTTGACAAGTAAAAACGCTACGTTTCTATCAAAATACGATCAACATGTTTGTAGAACGAGGGGAGGGGGTTGTTTGGAAACAATGAAGACTATATATTTGACTAAAAACGCATTCTTTTGTGAGTATATAAAATGTTTTTAATTTTCTAATCGGGCAGGAACTTTTTCAATAATCTAATATTTTGATTATTCCATATATTAAATATAATCTTTTAGGTTACAGTTAAAAATAAATAAGAGCTTGAAGAATGTTTTCAATTTTTAAAATGCATTTAAAACCGTATGTATCGGGTTTTTATATATATATATATATATATATATATATATATATATATATATATATATATATATATATATATATATTGAAGTTAACACTCAGAGGCGACAGACTGTTTCATTCTAGACGCAATCGTCAGGTCTGAGGATTGCGTCTAGCATGAAACTGTTCACTATTATATTTACATACGCTGACTCTCTGACACTGAGCACTTTATCCCATAAATACAGCATAACTTAAAAGGCGACAGTAAGTTTAAGGCTGAAATGCAATCTTCAGACCTGAATATATATATATATATATATATATATATATATATATTTATATGTGTGTCTGAGTGTACGCTCGAGAAACATGGAAAACGTTACATGCATTTTAGCCGCCGAAATTTAATGCCAAATAAAATCTAAGAATGATTGAGGAGACTGCATGAAAATGAAGACAGCTTGTCACTGTACAGGCGTAAATTCTAGAATGCAATCGAATCAACTGCGTCACGAGCCTTTGGGCAGAAAGATTGTCACGTTATGCTCGAAGAATGGGCATTATTTCACTGATAGATAAAAAATGCCTAAGGGATGAACTCATGATAACATGGTTCCAGGGGTACGTGAGGAAGTATTTCTCGAGTCCTTGCAAAAATGTATTAGGAGATAATAATTTTTCAAGTAACATTTTGAACAAATTTAGAATAAGTTAATATTCTTTCCAAATTATAGAAAAAAATTCCACATCGTAGCATTTGCAATATTTACCAGCATAAAACCTCTGTAAAGGATTTCTCAAAGAAAATAATCTGTAGATTAAATTATAAGAAGCTATTTTACATATTTATAAGTTTACCATTCGTCCTTGTTTCGAAAATTGTTGCCACATGTGTTCTGGTACTCATGCTCTATAGTTCGATAATCTGCTATGATATTGGCCCTGAGCTGGAACCTCGGATTCAGTCCCTTTCACGCCGCTATAGTGTGTTTTTTCTGTAAAGATTTTCATGGTAATTGTCCTCATAACTTACCGCTATGGTACCTAGGATCTTATGAATTTAAGTGCAGTACTACATTGGTGGTAGGGTCTCATCATTTTATAGATGAAATGGCTAGATGTATTCGTCAGTTCTATGATAAAATTTTCTTCTGTCGCACTTCTCGCTTGTGGAACTATCTTCCGGCTTCTTGCTTCTTAGTCAACTTTGATCTTTAAAAAAATTAAATGTAGTTTCAATCGTTATCTTCTGTTTTCTTAATTATTGTTCTTTTATTATTTTTAATTCTTTTATTCTTTTTTTTTATTCTTCTCACACTTTATTAGATTTTTTCATATTTTCTCTCAGTAACCACTTGCGTCTTAGCGGCTTTATTACCTTACTTGTGGTGAAATTATTATAAAGAAACCGGAATTATTTTGTGTAGTCAATCATTTAAAAGCTATTAAATGCGGAATACTTTATTATGGAAACGACACGGGTAAAGTTGTAGCTTTTAGTTTTAATGCAGATTATGAAGCCTATTAAAATTTCAATAGACAAAAAACCATTACATTCAGTTACTGTGTTTAACTTTCTCCTTTTCTTTTACAAGTGTCAAACAGCCTCTCAATTTCCCAATCCTAAATTTTGATTTAATATTAGAGAAATCTTAGGAGTGTATTTGGCGTTTATTCAATCGTATTCTTTTTAACTACCGCGTTGCCTGAGATTTTGAGAAACATCTTTGCAAATAATACCAGTTAATGAATGCAACACACAAACAAATATGAATGGAAGACTTGTCACTCATCTCTTTCCTCTGGTCTAGTTCTAACAGTTCAATAGAGAAAAAATGGTTTGTAACTTGTGATACCTCAAATGGCAAGTTAGTATTGTTTAATCATCACCGATCAGACCCTGAGTTTTCTCCGGCCTCGATTAACAGTTGCACTTTCAAAGAGGCTTCATGCTATGGACGCTTATTGTGACTCTGTCGTCAGCGCATGTTATTTCTCCAGACATGGCAGCAATGGTCCATTCTTGGATGTAATCTGACCGTTCTTGCATGTGGAAACTTTTCCACTTTACAGCCTCTTTCCCACAGACACAAAACCTTGCGAGTCTATCTTTACTTTATCACTGTTTGCATCACTTCCACCCAACAAATTCTGACTGTTGAAGATCTGAAATGTTATGCTACTTCGACAGAGAGGAAAACACCCTCAATTTCACAGCTTTCCAAAGTTAAGAGGAAAAGAAACATCCAAATAGCTTTCTAGCAAGAACTTCAGTATGTAGCTGCTTCCATAAACACTACAAACTTAACCTCTTAAGATATGGAGAGAAAAAACGAAAGAAATTCTGGTATTTTTACTTTTGTATTGTTTGAGTGCATTGATTAATCAGGTTTCTCATCCATTTGTCTTGTTAAACATACGTTAGTATATGTCATGGTGTTCCGAATTGAAGGAGAGACAACGCGTCCTTTCGAAGTTGCAAGTTCGAGGGATTACTAATAATTATATTGCCAAATATAAACGTACGTCAAAAACATTACATTACATTACCAATCTTTATTTACTCAATTCTTAAAGAATCTAACATATGTTTATCTAAAACAAACGATAGATGCATAAATTTATCTATATATAAAAAACAGAGGATATCTGTGTTATACTTTTTCTCTCTAGATCCATCCAAGCGATTTTGACCAAATTTGGCATATATATATATATATATATATATATATATATATATATATATATATATATATATATATAGTACAGTGTAATAGATATGTTCCTAGCGCAAAATAAATAATCGATAAAGCCGATCAAAAATCGATAAATTCAAATTTTTCTTTCGATTTCGCTCAAACTCGGTAGGTAGGTTATTTCCGTCATAACGTGCTCAAAGATACCTCATTTTTGTTTCCACACCACAGCGTTGAGCAATAAACCCCGAAAAAAGAAAAATTGATTTCAACACAAATCGATTACAACACAAATTTTAAACTAAATCTCCCTCAGTTTTCAAGCATCCCAATACAAACTTCACTCAATTGTAGCCATCAATAAGTTTAACAGTCATTTAAGTTGATAACTAAGTCCACCAATAGAGTGAAAAGCCGCATAAATAGCGAAAATTGTCGATATTTAATGTTTTTTTCTACCAATTTTTATGTATCAAACATTTTGCGAGATGGACAATTATCGCACACTGTTACACCCGATATATATATATTGCTGTTACACCCGATATATATATATATATATATATATATAACAAAACAACGTAATATACCAATCCACTGTAAAATCACCAGATAATAAAGAAAAAATATATATGGGAATAACCGCAAGAGCCTGGAAACAAAGAAACTATGCGCACAAAACATTTTTCACTAATAGTAAATACGCGAACAGCACAATGTTTTTCACAATGTTTTTCAAGTATATCTGGGAAATTAAAAACAAAACACAAATAACACCAAAAATATCATGGGAAATAAGGAAAAGATCATCAGCCTACAACCATCAATAAAAAACTAGCAAACTTTACTTGGAGGATAAAATAGCCACTATTACCTTTCCAGACCAAAATTAATTACTAAATAAACGATCTGAGCTCATCCCAAAATGCAGACAGTAAAAACAAATTTTTACTACGTTACTTAATAATCGAAAACTGAAATGAATGAATACAAATAAGCAAAATAATATAAATAACACGTAAAATAAATTAACCCAATCAAATATTAAACAAATTAACAAAGCACTCCTGTTAGAATAGACAACATAGAATAAATAAAAATAAAATACATAAAAAACAAATGAAATAATCAACCCAAATAAATAAATAAATAAAATAAATAATGAACAAATTAACAAATCAATTCCGCCAAAATAACCGTTAAAATAGACTACAAAAACCAATACAAAAATTGGAGGTAAAAATATCTATAACTGCTATATAACGATAAAACAAAATATTAGGACGTTACTCAAAAATCGAAAACCTAATAGTGTAAATAAAAATATACAAAAAAAAATAAGTAAATAAATAAAAAAACAAATAATCAAAAAACTAATAAAAATAAGCGTAAATAAGCATGAACAGGTACAAATAATCAATCTAAATAAATCGATTAATTAATTAATTAAAAACTGTGCCCCGCCAAAATAACAGAATAGACTACGGCAAGCAATCTAAACATTAGACGAAAAAAAAACTTTATCTTCCCAGACCAAAATAAACTACTAAATAAGCGACCTAAGCAAATCCCACCAAATTTCTTACTACGTTAATAAAATATAAAAAACCGAAAAGAATAAATAATAGAAAATGAAAATGAAAAACGAGTAAAATAAATTAACCCAAACAAATAAGTAAACAAACATCACTCCCGCAAAAATAACCGCCAGTATAAATTACCCACAATGCACCACTGACCCACATATATAAATAGTCGTGGAAAAATCCAACATTCGCAGCCTGATGATTACGTCTAGCATGAAACAGCCTGTGGCATCTCAGTGTTGACTTCAATGTTCACTTTTATATTTTTGTATTTATATTTACATACGCTCTATCTCTGATATTGACCACTTTATCCCACACCTTAAAACTTTGTGGGAAAATGTATGAAAAATGAACATTCACTCCATGCACTGTAGAAGTTGTTTTGGAGTTTTTCCTCAAAGCTCACAATATTTATGTCATCAACTACTGTTGATTTCCTTGTTCCCATCTGTTCTATGTCTTTTGCTCAGTATATCAATATTTTATTTCTTTTCAGGACATTGCAAATCGTTTTGTTCGCTATGCTTGAAGTTTGCCTAATCGCTTTGATCGATTTTCTTTCATTTCTCAGCTTCAAAAGGGCTTGCGTATCTCACATAGACAGCTCTCTCGTCTTCAATTTGGTTTATCCTTTCTTCACAGATGAAACCCAACACTAAAACCAAGCATAGTCAGTTATAGAGTTATTTAATGTTTAAACAATCAAACTAAAAGAGTACACATGGGCATCAAGAAACACCGGTCAGTCGATGTTCCAATAGTTTTGATCACTTAAAAAATGCATGGGTTCAAACAAAAGGTGGTATATCCTAAGTTGTTTAGGTAAATACCATGAAATAAAAACTAAAATTCTTGTCTCATAATCATCTTTTTGACTGAAACCCAATTTTTTTCAGGGAACAACGAAAATAATGACCTTGCCGTTCCAATATTTTGGAAGGGACTATATAAATAATTGTGTATTTGGACAGCAATCCATTGTTTATATAAGGTTCATTGAAAAACGACTGACATGGTACAGCGGTTAGGTTTTTTATTTAATTTTTCTTCTGTTCTTAATTTTTTTCTTCTTTTCTGAACATAAATTATGAAGAAAATTTCAGAATATCCTGTATGACCGAGCACTTTCGGCTATACTTTTAGCCATTATCAAGGATTATTTTATTTTTACTTTATCTGAATGCATGGATTTTGTATATGTATCTAAAGTTTTAGGAATGTTTTGTTTTACAAATTCGGTCAGCGCATTGTGGCCATGTTTATAGTTGATGTTATTGAATATTATTCTTTTTTTTATTAATAGTGCTTCATATTATGTTTAGCATTTTTACACGTGGATGATGCAATTACATGTGTATTATCAATCAGCATGTTCTGAATGGGGTTTGTTAGGTACACATACACATATACACACACACACACATATATATATATATATATATATATATATATATATATATATATATATATATATATATATATATAAAATTAATAAATCATAAAGAGTTCACCCTGTGGTGAAACATATATAGGTAGTACCTGGCTCAGTAAAATTTATTTATTTTCCCTTCGCTCTACTTAATGTATTCAGCACTCTTTGTTTTAAATTATTAGTCGCTGTTTTTTTTTTCTACCAGTGATTTAAGTTACTGTACGATTTCTTTCGTCCTGTTCAGCGCTTTCTGCTTCTTTTGTTTTTTCCATTTTTATATATATTAAATTTTGTGTAGTTAGGCAGCAAATTCTCTTTTAGGCATGTCTGCTTGAATAAATTGCAAACATTATGTCTGTTAATTTTTGATAAAATCCATTCATACTCACGGCTATCCTGTCGTGTATTGATGTTATAGGTGTGAGAAATGTGCTAAAGCTGCTTAAATTTCTTTTATTTTCATTTCCCAAGTACTTTCGATCTTTTACCAAGATCATCTTCAGGGGTGCAAGTGTTACAAAAATTGATGTTGTTGATTAGTATAAGTATTTATACAAATATGTCCATTGTTATTCATTACCGTATTTTTTTTTATTATACTGTGCCGAGCGTTCATTAGAACGTGAGTTTTTTTTCTTCTATGTTATAATGTCATGGTCACGCGCGCATTAAAGCATGAAATAACTGTTCTTTTATAGGCATTTCATAACATTACTGCAGCATCCATAGTTGATTCTGTTCAGTGCCGGCTTTAATATTTTAATATAAATTGTTTCCAGTATCTTATTTGTTCAACTACAATGTGGTTTGGAAAGTCATTATTAATGATAGTCTTTAATTTTTAGTTCGTTGTAAAAAGTCTTTTTTGTGGATGAATTTATTTGTGCTCGGTTAATTAATTTCTGTATAAGTGCTATTTTGTGGTAATCAGGACATTCACGGTTATAGTTAAGAGTGCTTTACTATAAAATAGCACTTTATACTTGGGAGAGAATATGTATGCAGTATAATGCTTTATACATGGATCTCTGTTTTAAAATGTTTCAAACTTTTATTTTTTTTATTGTTTATGCTATGTAATTAGTTTATTCTTGTGCATTTATGTGCATAATTTGCAGATGTTCACTTGTACATTACAGGTTATGTTAATAAAAATCAGAATATTTTAAAAAACATAATGAATAATATATATTCTTCAATATTTTTAGCAATAACCATCACAAATTAAACCATTTTCGACAGCGTTTATACAAACTTAACCACCAAGCATCATAATAATTTCGTTTAAATGAATGCCTTCAAAATGAATCAAGTGCCGAATCAACAAAGCCCGACACGCTTTCAACACTCTACGGCCAATCTGGAGATTAACAACCCTCTCACTTTACAAGATCCGGAACTTCAACACCAACGCCAAGTCGGTCCTACTTTAGGGTTCAGAAACCTGGTGGGTAACTAAGACCAATACCCACAGACTTCAGACATTTACTAACCGATGTCTCAGGAACATCCTCAATATCAGGTGGCCGGAATTCGTCTCTAAGGACCAATGGTGGGACAGAACCAGACAATCCGCAATCGTGATTGACATCAAGAAACGGAAATAGGAATGGATCAGGTAATATCTCCGCAAGTCTGCTTCTAATGTCACCAGGCATTCCTTTGACTGGAATTCACAAAGGAAGTGAAAAATAGGTCGACCAAAACAGACTTGTCGCAGAAGTGTTGACGCAGAGGTGAAGATAGCCGGCACGACATGGGCCGATGGACAGGTGTTGTTGCGGCCGTAGATTCTCCAAGGAATCAAGAGGAATAAAGAAGAATACAAACCTAATCCCCAAGCGTCATAATTAATTTTGTTTAAAAGAATGCCTTCAAAATACGGTAATGAGATACTGCTTTATAGCTGAAGATTCTATCGCACATTATTTTTCACCCAATACAAAACTCAAGATGGACGGTTCATGAATGATGTGTGTGAAGTGAATGTAATAGGAGATGAACGGAATTGAAGATAAGATAGGGGTATAGATCATGATTGAGACTTCACTTAATAAGTTTAAGAGAATACTGAGGAACATCTATGCGGAAAAGTGTTCCACAAAGTACAGTTTTTCTGTGGAAAAAAGCCGTCTGAGTGAAATTTCGTTGTTACAGTTTGGTTACGGATAGAATGTGGATTATTCGACTACGTGGACTCAAAATGGTGAATCCTAGGTATAAAGGACATTGCCCTTAATTTATTCTTTCACTGATTTTTCGGTTAACATGTAGTCAATGACACATTTTCTGCAATTAAAGATCGAAGGCCGAAATTGGAAAGTGGAACTATTTTTTATTCAAACATGAAACATCTGTAACGAACACTTATATTCTCTTTTTCATTTCATGAAAATATATTAATGTGCGTATTGATAACATTTTCTCTCCGTTTTCTAAAATATAATTCTGAAAAAATAACGTAATTCTGCAAGTTTTTGCTTCATAAATTTAAAAGCACACAACTATGAAAAATGGTAAATAGTCGTGAGCTTTATGAGAAAACCACTTTCTGCGAATTGCTAATCTAACAATTTTAACACTTTATAACTTGTGCTTCATCAAAATGTTATGATCCTGTTTATCACTAAATTGTCAGCTCTCCGCATCTCATTAATAATGAAAAATCAAATGGCCATGTCATCTATTAGTTTCTGAAAATCTTGTGAATGTCAGCGAATATATATTCTCCAAAGATATTCTCTCCGTTTTTACAAGTCACTTGCTAAATTATTTTGTCAATGTTTAATAATTAATATATCAGAAATATACCACTAGCCATCTAAACCCGTCTATTTTTCACATTTTCGTTCCTAAAATGCCAACCTTTTCGCTTGGCCACGTTTCTTCATAGTTCTTTCCTCTTACACGGGTGAGAAAACACACTTATCTCTGTATCGAGGCCAGAAATGACCATGCAGAAGTTTGATTTTCCAAATGATTCAAATACACAACTTTGGCTTTATCGTTGACATTCTTGCTCGTCCTGGGTATGACGATAAACCACATCCGGCAGCAAGACCGATCGAGAGATTGAAAATTTTAAGAAGCATGGAACCCCGTCTTAATTGCTTTTATTCCCAGGTCTGACCTGATTAAGAGTGGTAGCAGTCGTTGGGTCCCTGCTATGGGCAATCCCTAAAGAAAATTCAACATTACGTTTTTGTAATAAAATGACATAGCAAAATGATAACCAATGCGATACTAAAAAAATACAGGTTTATAGTAAAATTACCAAGAATGCATTTTATGGCCTACAAAATATATATCTAAAAATACACCTTTACTCTGAATGTATATAATTGAATAAAAAATATTTAGATTTCAGTATTAAAATATACAAAGGGGTTGCTCTGCTGTCAAACCAATATGGAAGAACTCTTCTTTTTTTTTTTAAATTGGTCAATATAATATCCTACGATGTCTTAAGGAAATCAAACTGCATTCCAAAATACAACTTAAAAAAAAAACTACAGCATAACGCATATATATCCCCGCTTCTAGTAATCATATCCACACAAACATGTACAAGCACAAAAGCTGAGTATCATCTACCATGTATTCAATTGTGAAAGCAGAATAACGTATATCATATTTTAATTAAATATTAAATATTGGCATTAAATGACCCATGAGCATGTTGATATGCCGTTAAACAAATAAGTTGAATCAACTTCTTTGTGTTTCTTTTTGATTTTTAAATCAGTTTATCTCAAACAAGGCAATAATTCCACCAAGACGCAATGAGGTTACTGAGAGTGAAGTAGAATGAGAAAACTTTAGTAAAGACAAAAGACAATATAAGAACAAGATTCAGGAAGACATATGATCGACGCTGCATTACTAGCATAGAACATCGAAGGCTCCCGAAAAGCTTCATCCACCCAATATCGCTCTCAAATCTAGGTTCAAATCGTGGTGGTTTTCAGACCCTTCTCAACTGTGAAGCCTAATACATTATTATCTAGAACCAAAATTCTTAGCTAAGAGACCATCATGTGTTTCGAAGTCTGGTCGACTCGACCAAGCGCATATCAAAACTCTTTATTTTATAAGACAAAAGTCAGGATTTTTTCATATAAATGTATAAGATTTCAAGTGGTGGACCATGTTGTGGAGGCTTGCTGACTACTACACAACAGTACATCTGTTTGAGGATTTAGCACATATCATCTACGATGTTTTTAGCAAAGATTCATTAGGGGTTTCGGGTTTTTCAACATCATATCCCGCTCTTCACAGCGACACAATATTGGTAGATCACTTACAACGTGATCTAACAATAGCCATTCATTTTTCTGGTGTGCAGTCTTCCATTTAATCCGTTTTCTGATTACTTTGTCTGGATTTCAAGTGAACGGCGCATAAAATGACTCGAATAAGGTGTTCCTCCTTCGTCTCACTAGGGTAACTACCTGTAGTTTGTCTCTGCAAACATTTCATCTTGATCTGGTGGATTTTGTAGACCACGCGGATTCTTGCATTCCTTCCCACAAATGCATTTCACTGTCGTAATCCGGTTGTTGAATATAGAGAAGAAAGAAACTGCGGCATATGATATTCTAAAAATATTTAATTAGAAGGCCAGGTATAAAAATAATCATCAACTGGTGGTCTTAGTTTAGAAGAGAGATATCTCAATTTTAACGCTTTGATGATGGGTTTTGTCGGAATCAATACCATTATACGGGAGATGTGCAAAGGTAGGTATACAGTAATGAAAAAAAAAACTATTTAGTATGGAAAACTTATTGTGTTGGTTATACAGATATATCTAATAATACGTACAGTCCCCTGTATATATGGCGTCATATATTGCAAAGATTTCATTATATTATTTTTATATTTATTTTCTTTTTAAACCTCTTCGACTTGTCTTTTTTTCGGGAATGAGGAATGATCGTTATCTGCATTATTTACACGAGGACTATTATTCTAGTCTGTGTTGCCTCATCAGTTGCTTGTTGATTCGGTTAAACATCAGGCAACTTCGAACTGAGCCCTTTCTTTAATTTACAGGGGGGTAGTGAAATGTGAACTATTTATCCCCCATAGATAAAATTAAAGGTTCTGTTCGAGAAACCCTTGATTAAGGCCAAAGAGCACATCGACCGAAACGTTGCGATATTTACAACAAAGATGGGGATAATGTTCTGCCTGCAAATAAGGTCAATATGCCTTCAATGCGAACATTATTTAGTGGAGAAAAACAAGAATTGCTGCAACAAATCTTTTCTCTTTCTATTGTTTTGTAATAAAACTTTGTAACATAATCCGGTAAAAAGATCGTAGTAACTAATGATGAAAAACATGACGGTGAACGTGATAGAAAGCAAGCAATGAAAACGATGTTTCCCCCGGGACAACACGAATACTTCCGCGTCATTATGTTTAATCGGAAAAGACTCGATACAAACCTGAGCAAGATTTTAATATGCATCTATCATTAACACACTTCGAAAGTAAGTTTAAATGGCAACCTTATCACCTCCCATATAATTCAGAAATACGAATGTGACGTGTGATGCTATCGCACAGAATGACTTTCTTGATATAAGAATATATCAAGAATATTTTTCGTTACCGAATATTTTTTGTTACTCTAAACTGAAATTCGGTCCACTCAGCGTGGTGTAATGCTTAGCAAGCTAGTCTCGCTAAAACAGTTACGATTGAATAGTGAGTTCCATCCTCATTGGGTGCCCCATACTTTAGGCCTTGTACCATATCTAAGCAACGCTTAGAAAATCTATACTCTAAACTGAAATTTTTAAATCCTTCTCTTATAACGGTTTTTTCAAGAAAATTAGCCTTGTAAGTCTACTGTTATCTCAATTTTAGTAGTGATAACTGTTTCCTATGTAAACTTTTGTTTAAAGCAGTGTAGAAATTGAACACCTTGCTTGTATTATTATTTTACCTTCTCAAATTTAATTTTTATAGCATATTTTAGTACTGATGTGAGTTTCCTTCAAAATCTTTAGTTTAATATAGACGGTGGAGTAATGGATAGTGGTTCAGAGTGAAGAATCGAAGAGCCGAGTTCGAATTCCAGTCAAATCCATTACATTCACTTACGTGCTAATACCGTTGGGAAAGATATGAATCCTCTTCTTTGACCCCATCAGCTATGGGTAAATAGCAGGGCAGACCGGGACAGACCGATTTCTAAAGCCTTGGATGATAACTGGTCTACTGCACAAAGGAATGGCAACTTAATGCGGAAAAAAATCTACCTCATCATGTATCGAAAGATACATGATCGCATAAGCGTTTATCACGCATGACACAGAATCAGTCAGTCATGTGGCATGCGTGATACATGGCATATAACTATCTAGAAATTCAATATCTTGTTTATTTCATTCTTTTCGCTTCTATTTTCTATGTATCGCCCTTTTAAATTCTTGCTGTTATAGCAAGACTTATTATTGTTATTTGCTATTTGGTAATGTATGATAGAATGATAACGGTTAACCTTGAATTTAACATGTTAAGATTGTAGTAATCGAGGAAACATCATGAGAGTCGGTTCCGCAGAGCTGTGATTCGCTGGAAGAAGGTGCTCGATTGAACTTTACTCTCACCAATGTATTAGGTATTAAGAGAGGGTGATTTGCTACAATGTCAGTGTCAGAACGAGTTCTAGCCGAACCAAGGAATGCATTTTGTCCGAGCAAATTTTATGGAAGTAGCGATAGAGTAGCGAGAGGTTTGCCTGTGAGAGAGGGGGAGAGGTTGGGGAATGGAAAATTTTTCATCTATAAGAACTGAGGCGCCTTTAGGCTCTATCGCGATTGGAAAGTCAGAAATGGGTTGCTCCCGTCTACATATAACAACAGTACTTCATTTTAGGTCTGATCTGGCTTTTGAAAGGGTGGGGGATGGCACGTGAAGTCCGGTAATTACTTGAATGATACCGGTAACCGACTATTTTTTCTGCACCTTTTATAATGAATCGTATGTACAAGTTCCCCTTGAAGTCAGGGGTGAATTTAAAGTCCAATAGTCTCTTAAGTCAAGTAGTCTCCCTGAGACAGCATTCAATCATCGTGATTGGTAGAAGGTCGGGGTCCAGTCGGCAATGATGGAATGTAAATAGTTTATTTTTTAAGGCATTAGACGTAACCGGCCAGTTTTTCCCCTACAGAGAAGTTAGAACAAGATCGGATGAGAGATCCGCTGCTAATCTCTGATCCTCATAGTTTTAGATTTTCACCCGTATATAGTCGTATCATCGGTATAGATATTCACAAATGATCTGAGTATATTCTTAGGAAAATCATTTCGGTAAAAAGAGGGTTGAATCGAAGAGTTACCTCTGGGGATGCCTATGTTTATTGTTAGGACCCGGCAGAGTGACCATTACATTTAGGAAAGACGGAAGTTAAAAAGGATTGCAGAGAGAAAGAAAGCGAGCTTGAGCAACCACAACCTTTGTGCCACAGATTATCAAAGGCTTTTGAAATATCTAATTCTATGGCGTTTTTGTCGTCAATAGTTTCAGTAATTCTGTGAGTAGAATATCAGCAGTAGATATGAACGATTGAAAATCGTACTGCTTGTAGCTCAAGAGGTTGTTTTTATCTAGTTGTTCATCAGACTTCTTGTTGATTATAGTCTCAAAGTGCTTACTAATGATACTGATGAGACTGATTTATAAAAAGAGTGGATAGTTATACGCAAAAGGGAGTATCACATGTGTGACTTCTGTATTATGGAAATCCGAATTGAGAAGTACAGAATGTTTTAAAATCTCAATTTTTACTAACGTAAAATATAACAGAAAGTCGTACGTACATACAATTAGTGAAATATGCCTTCCAATATCTAAACAAATTATTAAGACACGTAAAAATATCGAAAAAGTGTTTTCATCTGCTATGTAATACCCAATCTTATATATGGGATTGAATATTGGAAATTCTTTGATAGATTCCCATTTCTGTTGTATTAAGTTTCTTCTACACTACACTATCTGCACACAGCTAATCAGAATGGCGAAAATATTTTTTATAATCGTTTGTAAATATATTAGACAAAGATAAAGATCACAATATCGCTTTTCAGTTTAAACATTTGCATATATAAAATTTATTGACCTAAGGCTGTTATTATTTCTTTTAAATCACTAACGAGATACATTGCAAACAAAGTCTTGTCCTGCAAAATGATAAAAATATAAAACAGGGAAGGTGTAAAAAATATTTTTTTTTAAATTTCTAGAAAGATTAAACTAAATTTATAGATGAAAGATCTTTATTAACATTTAAAATATATCCTTATTCGATAATTTCCTTTTATTCGTTATTGGTAATAAATATTTTTATGAAAGACTAACGCCTGAAATTCAGCGTATTCACAATTTGTTTTAGACAAAATTGATATTAAAAGATCAAACGATATTGAAATATGGCAGACTTGAAAAAAAAAAGGAAAAAAACAATTTGTTTGGTAACAGGATTGATTTATCTTAAGAAGTAACTTTGTTAATCGACGATATTTTTTAGAGGAAAATTCTAGGAAGACAACGATAATTTTCACTATTTTATCTCCGCAGTTTAATATTTTTGACAACAAGCGCTTCATATACATTCCATAGAAGCCCTATTTTAACAACACTGGAAGAAATTTTAACCTTTCCTAAAAGATAATTTCAAGAAATTCAATCAACAATATCTACTGACGAGGAACTCTCTTGATTTTCTCTAAAGACATCTCGAGTAAACCTCTAAGAAAGGGACAGTTCCTTCTACAACTCTGGGAACTTTCACTCTTTGCCTCTTTTTCTTTTTCTTTTTTTAGTTCCTTCTCTCGTACTTCTTGTTCATCCGGTTTTTGTTTTCCTGTTAACGACGATCTTCAAAATCGTCAAGGCACCCTAAAAGCTTACTTTTTACTATTCTCTTTTAGGTGGGCATTTATATCTCTAGCAGTAATTTGTTCAAATCTTTATGAATGGAAAAGGTATATTATGAAACTAATTTAAAATCGTGCTTTTTATTTCTTAGATGCAGACAATGTCTTAGTTTAATACGTAAGACTTATTAACAGTGAGGGAATTTGGTACATTCTATAGCAATGTAGACCCTTTAGTACCAAAAATGCCCCGTAAAATATGGCCAAGGCTAAAGAAGCTGAATTGGTTACCAAGAAAAAAAAAAGACAGAGACTACCAGTACTTGGGCCTCACCTCACCTCACCATAGCAATATATTATCTTATTATAATTCTACATGCCTCACCTTTAATTATCACAGCCGTAACGTGTTGTCAATACCTCATAAATAATAAACGCGTGGCGAGACGAAAATATATTTCAGAGACGCTACTTGATTTAAGGGAGAAGATGAAAGAAAGACGGTAAGTAAGAAAGATAGCAACGCTTAACATTTGTTTCAGTGAAATGGAAAAAGACCTGACAATTTCCTATCCCATTATTTTTTAAAATAAAAAAAAGCATTCATATTTATGTTTGTTATTGCAGTATTTTGTTAAAATTGTTAAGCTCAAACATTTAACGATGCGATAGGGTGATTTGTACAAATATTTTATTGTCGTAAAACTTCCCAACACTTTATTCAGACATTAACTTAGACATTAAGATTCATCAGAAAATTCAAATGTGAAACGTGCAGTGAAATGTAAATACTAAGAGCTTGATATCAATTATTTGTGGAGCATTAATAACTGGTTTAGTGATATTGTTGAGGTTATAATTCCGGAGAAGATTCAAATAAAGACAGGAGTAACGACGAGAATGCGGAATTGGATATAGCAAAAAACATTTATCATCTTGATTGGCACACCAATTTTCTACAGGGACTCTTATCAGTGTCTTGTAAAGGTGAAGACATTGAAGATTAATATTGTCACTAAGAAGAGAACATTTTCAGGTGAGAATGGAAAACATGTGAAATCACAGAACATGAGATCTCAGCAATCAGCAAAATCGACAAGAAAAAAATTCTTCGTATCTACTTATCTCTCAAACTAATCACCTGCCAAAACTTTTTTTTTACATACTTTGTTTTATGTAGGAGGGGGTGTCTGAAAGATTCCTGAATGTTCTTACTGTAACAGTACCATGCAACCAAAAATAACGCAAACTTATTCAGTCCCGTAATAGCCTCGGTGGGAATTTTTGACATTGTATTAAAACGGGTCTGCGATATATACGAAGACTAATTTGAGAAAGCATTCTCCAGAAAAAAAAATCATTAAGGCTTATCCCACATGGTACCAAAACGCATATAATATTTCATTAGAGTTTAGGTATAACACTGATATTGAGTTGAACGTGCATTTCAAGTACGGTCGAGTATCAGTTCAAGATAATGAGTGTTCAGTGTGACCAGTCATCAGCAAATCGCCAGATTATTTTTCATGTTTGCAAGAGAATTATTCTAAAAGAAATGCTTGAAAAATATGAATAAAATATGGAATATATCATTTACGTTTTTTTTTTTTTTTTTTTTTTTAAGGAAAGTAAGCCGATAAATGCTCACTGAGACGTAAGGAGTTACTGAGAGTGAAACGAATAGAGAAAACATACGAGAACAGAATTCAAAGATCAAGTGTGTCCGCGTCCTTGCGGGTGACAAATTATTTTCCACCCTGCATCCCCTCTCTCACAGACGGGATGTAGAATCCTTTCACTTCTCTATCGCTACTTCCATGGAAAGTCTCTACATTCCTTGTTTCTGCAAGTTTTATCCTTCATGGCTAAGACCCATTCACATTATAGCAAATCACCCACATTCACAATGTATTTCTTTGCTGATAAGTAAGTTCCACTCGAATAGTTTCTTCTCGGAAACCACTGCTTTTCGGGATTAACTCCCAAGAGAAGTTTCCCCGACCACCATAATCTTAACCTGTTCAAGACTAGTGTTAAGCGTTATCTTTCCTACGTATCCGCATAAACAGTTCCTCTTACTCTGTAACCCTCTACCTCGAGTGGGTCCCGGGACCTTTTTTTTCTAAAAAAAAAAATTAAAAAATGACAAGTTAAATTTTGTAAGTTCAAGGATGAAGAGTTTTCATTATTTAAACGCGGACTATTGTCCCTATATGTTGCTGTGATCACAATGTGCCCTCCCATTTTCAACAGGTGTACAAGGATCCAAGTTTTGAACTGAACCATTTATTTAATCTGCACGGGCAGACTCTTCTCCTTATATTGTTTATGTCCCAGGATATCTTGTCTCGTTTTTATTTTGAGTATTGCTCAGTTATAGTTCACTCAGTTTTCCATTTAAACCGGTTTCACTCTTCCCAGCCGAGGGATTGAACTCACAATTACAATTCACCATACTCGGGAATCAAGGGTTTGATTAACTAGGCTATTGGTAATAGTTTTTTTTTTCATATTTGTGTTTATACAATTAAAAAAAGTTTCGGAATTCTAAAGTTAAGGGTATCGTCGACATCCAAATACTGTGCCTTCTCACTCTTCCTTGATTGACGTCTTCAGTGATGTGGCTGTACTCAACAAACGGGGGCCATGAAGCTATTTAACACATAAATAGATATTTTGAATTCAGTTGTCCTTCTTCTAGACCTGTTGTCACCCAAGACTATAGGACCCATTGTCTCATGCCATTTGCGCATAATTAGGTAAATGGATGAGTTCATAACATTTCCGAGGGTATTTGGTGCATAACTGAATGTAACGAACTCGACTAGAATTCCTCAAATTAAATACGTTTTAAAACAATTAAATTTCAGAAATATCCAAAATGTCTCTGTGTGCGTTTTGTTAGGAAACACTTTTAAAGTATTAATTTAAAACGTATTACTTTGACAACATTCAGTCTCAACTTGGAGGCATAAATTAAAATTCGGAGAATAGATTATTTTCGCGAAAAAATAAGACGAATTAGTGCTCTCACACATGAGTCGCGTTATCTGATGCATCCAAGAATTCTTTAGTACTTGAAAATACCGAAAGCGTTTCCTTAAACGGCCGGTTGGTACCTATGGATATATTCACACTTGAAAAAGACATTACTAAATTTTCGAGCGCAGCACCAATTAAAATGAAAGGATGAAATATTATTGGGGTTGAAAGCTCTCAGACATTAAATGCCTTATCGAATTTCGAACGATAAGTCTATTAAGAGATTTTGATTGCCTCAAATGCCGTTAGGTTAAATGCCTATTAAAAGAATCGAATTTGAATTGGCAGTAATATTGGGTCAAGTTGACCTTACCATTTTCATCGATAGCCCGGCAAAATATGCTGTAAGAAACATTATAACGTGAGCATTTCTTTTGCGAAATTATTCGAATACGCATCACTATTGCCAGTATCACAATTTGTTGGATGATGTATTCTTCAGCCACCTTCTCTTTCACTTGCATTCACTAATATCTGGGTGTCGACCAGTATTAAAAAACACATCTTGTTAAATTTTGTCTATATTTCTGAGATGTAATGTAATTATTTACACCGTTTACATTTTTTTTATTATATGATTACTTATATTATTTTATTTATTCGGACTGTTAACCTCAGCTTCATTGCCGCATTCACAACGTTTCAGTCGTTGTACGCTCCGGCCTTCTTCAGGATCTGTCTATATCTCTGAGATGAGGTATTATGATTACTTATATTATTTATATTTATTCGGAGTGTTAACCTCAGTTTCATTGCCATATTCACAACCTTTCGGTCATTGTATGCTCCGGCCTTCTTCAGGAACTGTCTATATCTCTCCGATGATGTATTATGATTACTTATATTGTTTATATTTATTCGGACTGTTATCCTCATCTTCACCGCCATATTAACAACGTTTTTGTCGTTATACGCTCCGGCCTTCTTCAGGTGATTGGAATTTGGAACCGAAGCCATTATTTCGTTCACTGGGATAGATTGTTCTAGATCCACGTGCCATGCCTCTTCCAGATGTCTCAGTTATTTCCCTTTAACTCAACTCTCCAAGTTTTCTTTCACAACTGCTGTAGCCTGGTATTGAACTCACTCCTATTTGGGTCTATTGACTGGATCTAACCAACGCCATTATCCAGTCGATAAAGGGAAGTTTCTTCTCCTTCTTTTATTGCCCTGTCCATTCCGGACGTGAACGACGATGTTCCTCCACTACTTCCTATCTTTTGGGGCCCTAAGCAATATTTACCCCTTATTATACCTCCCAATACTTGTTCTGTGATCTATTTACACAATATTGTAATGTAAAATATTCACTATTTCCTACTACCTTTCTTGCATTCAGTCTGTCATGTGAGTGTCAAGCATTCAAGGCCATCTTTCTTTATAATGTTTCAAAGAAACTTCAATAATCGTTTTCTGATTCTAAGTATAAATGTCATTTCTGTTTCTATTCGTCTTCAAATTTCCTCGGGGTTCTCATATCCAATTGCATTTCTAGAATCTTTCTATAAAACTCCATTTCTGTTACCTTAACTATCCTTGCAATCTGGGAAAGAATTACCCATCATTCACTGCCAAATGGAAGAATTGATATTACATAGGAGTCCGGCATTTACTGTCACATAAAAACTCACTTTTACTTTGCTTCTAACGTTTGGGAGACATCTTTCACTACTTAAATACACCTTTGAATTTCTGTACCAAAGAATATACTTACTTATTATTGGCCAGAAAGACATTATATTTCGAAAGTTAGTAAGATAGCAGCCCACCTTCTCAAAGCTGAAGGAGTAATACCACGTTTAAGTGAGAAATTGTATTGTTGCTATTTCCAAACCAGTGTCTTGAAAAGCATGTTTGGATTCGATCACGACCAAAGAGATATGCGGACTACGTCATCACTGTACTAATACATTTCGCAAGGGAATTTGCACATAAATGCAGAGTAACATTTCATAGTTGAACGTTACCTTCTACGGTTTGTCGCTTCAGAGTGATATGTTATAGTAAGACCATCTGTAAACAGCAGATTTCAGACTGGCTGTTCCGCGGTTTTAATGTGAGCACGAATTCACTTTACATAAAATAATTAGGCGTATTTTACTATACGCAAGAAAAGTGGATTGACTATTTCCTATGATGACTATAAAAGTGTTAGTTGACAGATGAAATTTTATGAGGTGTTTGGCTAGAAGCAATATCCAGGAATCCAAAGACAACATATGAAAGGCATAATCTAATTTTTACATTATGGTATGAGATAAAGTCAGAATAAAGTTGTTGTACTTCGGCTTCTATATCTCTGTCAGTCTATCTATCTATCTATCTATCTCTTGTTGAATATCTATTTATATATGTTTTTATGTTAGCTAGCATATTTTCCATCTAAGGTTATATTCACATACATAGTAAGAACAATGAAAAGATATTTCAATTTTTCCGCTCTTAAATTAACCACATAATCGAACTTGCAACTTCTTTAGTACGTTAATAGATACTCCATGATGTATTTATGAGTTCGTGAAAAAAGGAGAGAGATATTAATCATTGCCAATATCGACAATAAAAAAATATTTTGCAGAAGCATACTTTTTGTTAGCACTTAGTAAATTTGAAATATTTAACACAGGCTAACCTGTCAGCGATTTTTCAGTTCAATTAAGATTTAACGACCAAAAGAAGCCAGATTATTCCCAAAATGATATCTTAGACAGCAGTCGAGGCACTTTTTTTCTGAAAGATGCAACACCTAATTTAATGTCTTGGAAGAAAAGTTAATTAAATAGAAAAACACAAAGCGAAATATTACTCTCCGTATTCCTATACTCTCTCTCTCTCTCTCACGCTCTCTCTCTATATATATATATATATATATATATATATATATATATACATACGTATAGTCAAAAGGAAAATTTTGGCAATTTATCTTTTATTCATACTAGATATTTACAGATACATTATATATATATATATATATGTGTGTGTGTATATATATATATATATATATATATATATATATATATATATATATATATATATATATATATATATATATATATATATATATATATATGAAGAGTGTGTACTTTTTTGTGTGTGCTTGTGCCTGTATGTGAGTCAATAAATACATAGTAATTATATTCTGAGAAAATTCTTCAGTTAGAGCTATATATATATATATATATATATATATATATATATGTGTGTGTGTGTTTGTGTGTGCGTATACGTATATATATATATATATATATATATATATATATATATATATATATATATAAGAGTGTGTACTTTTTGTGTGTGTGCGTCTGTATGTGAGTCAATAAATACATAGTAAATATATTCTGAGAAAATTCTTCAGTTAGGAGCTATATATATATATATATATATATATATATATAAACATACATATGCCTTCGTCCAAAGTGCGACTTAAGTTTTGTTGCTAATATCTAGTTATTTCATTTACCAACCTCTCTCTCTCTCTCTCTCTCTATATATATATATATATATATATATATATATATATATATATATATATATATAGGTGAAATTAATAAATTGGCCTCTAAATTACCTAAAAATTAAAATAATACTGATATCTCATTTTAACAGATATATTTAATAAAACTACTCAATGATATTTTGAATTACTAAAGAAAAAATAATTCTGTAAAATTGTCATTGGCTTCAAGCACGGCGTTCAGACGACTTCGGAATATCCTGCAAATCTACTGGAATGTAAATATTCTCATAATTCTAGACTTCCGTTCATGTTTGGAGTTTGTTGATCTCTCGCGCAACTGCACTCCACACATACTAATCAAGCAGCCCCACCTTTCCTGGCAGCACTATCGCCTCAAGGCATTTGATGTAAGCGTCCGTGTTGAGTTTGAGTCCCTCTACGAGAACGATCAGTGTCTGTTTTCTGATGGTCGTACCGTCATAATCACTATTAGACTCATCCAACTACTTCCGAATCCCCAAACACTATCCTCAGATTTACACCCAAATACTGTTAAATATTCGTATTGGAGAGTCTGGTGCGAATATTAAGCAGTACATGCCGTTTCCATGTCTTCTGGTGGGGTAAATTGCGTCATGGTACTCTTTTTCTTACACACTGTGTCGAACTGACCCTATGCAGTCGGCAAAATCAACAACAAATAACACGCATGCGCGAAATTAAAAAGATAAAATGGCGACAATTTACCCATCGTACTGTGTGTGTGTGTGTGTGTGTGTGTGTGTGTGTGTGTGTGTGTGTGTGTGTGTGTGTGTGTGTGTGTGTGTGTGTGATACTCATTAGTGTGGCTAGACATCCGATTTGCCTCAAGCCAGGATTCAAACCCAAACGATTTGGCATCAGTCGAAGATATTTCCCTGAGCGAAATTTTTTACGTATTTATTTTAGAATAAACACGCCAGTTCCTCAGAGTGGGCAATATATATATATATATATATATATCTTGCCCACTGAGGAGGAATATATATATATATATATATATATATATATATATATATATATATATATATATATATATATAAGCTCTGAACCTTGTAACTTAAAAACCAATAAAGTTATTTTACTGAAATTATCAAGGTTTTTATAACACTATTGGACTCTACTGTGAACAATAGGAATATATATATATATATATATATATATATATATATATATATATATATATATATATATATTATTTCAATCCTTCACGAGCTTGGAAAACGTGATCTCCAAGCTTAATAGAAAACCCTCATGAAATGGATCATAAATGAAAATAACATATTCATTATTAATTAACCATAGGATAGGAAGCTCGTGAAGGATTGAAATTATATATATATAGGTGACATAGAATTCAAACATCTTTACAGACAAGAATATTGAAGGAAATAGGCTGGATATAATTATCAAAATACCAAAAAGAAAAAAAAAACTTGCTGATATGGTTTGCCCAGCGGACTGTAACATGGCAATCAAGGGATTTCAAAAAAAACTATCGATGTATAAAGTCCTGGAAATCAAAATAGAAAAATGTGTAAATTGAAAACAAGAATAGTAACAGTCAAAGTCGGTGCGCTTTGAATGATAAAAAAGCAATACAGCACACTGAAAATATTCCAGGAAATCCCAGCTTAAAAGAAATACGAAAGATTTTCTTGATAAGTACAGCCAACACACTAAAAAATTTTTGTCTATGTAACGATAGTGATGTTATGGAAGTTAGAAGAACAAATCATGAAATGTAGCCATAGCAATGCACCACAACTTCTTTAAGATTTCCAGACTTGCAGCAGAAATTGAAATATAATAATAATAATAATAATAATAATAATAATAATCAGGTCTTTAATTAGATTTATGAAATCGGTCGAACCGAAAGATTTTCAGCATCCCGTGTATATATATATATATATATATATATATATATATATATATATATATTCATACATGTTTCATTAAATAATATAGACAAGTGTTGTCGATTTATTTTATGAATTTTATGAAAGAAAATCACAATATTGATCCATATTTTTTAATCCAATCTAAGAAAACTTATGGAGCATTATAAAGTACACGCTTTCGAGAAAGCAGTTGAGCAACATACTCCATAAGTTTTCTATGGGGTTGAGGTCAGGAGATTGGGGCGACCATGTCATAACACTCACCTGCTTCGCATCAAAGTATTCCTTCATCAATTTTGATTTGTGACAGGGATCATTACCCTGCATAAAAATGATCTTGGTGGGGTCAATTTTCACCCTTTCAGCAGAAGGGAGCAGACAAGACTCTAAAATTCTCTTGTACTGCTCGCTCCTGAGGGTCTTTTCAATAGGTTTTAAGAAACCAGTTCCATGAAAAGAAAAGCATCCCCAGAACATTATACTGAACGGATGCTTGACAGTACTTACTGCTAACTTCAAAGAATTTTCAGAGCTTCTTTAGATTTTAGATCGCTTATTCTTTGAATTTAGCTCAACTTTCGTTTCATCGGAGAAGAGAACATTTAGTAAAAAAATCAGGTGAGGCACTTTTATCGAACAGCACTGTATCTATATAATTTCAATTTTCACTTCTTGACAGAAGCTATGGGGTCTTCAATTGATATTTGTCTCGTTTGATGGTCTATCGCACTTCGATATTTGTGAAACTGTTTACATAGAAGATACCCAAGATGTTTATTTATCTCCCCATTTCTAATGCTTGTCTTGTTACCTTTAACTTTTCTGTAAATGTCCAAGACGTACGGAATGTGTGTGTGAATGTCAATGCATGCCACAATCTGATATTTGATTTACGCAGATATTTTTAAATATTTTTTTTATTTTTACGATATCTGTCACTGTGTGTGCTGCCAGTGAAATTAATTATATTCTGGAAGCCTTTTCGCAAATAATCGAGCCAGGATATTTGAATTGACCCTCTTTTATCTTGCCTTAGACCCCACATGTTAATATCAGCATCAAACGGAAGACGCAATGTCTGTGTTTGAAGAATTGATGTGATAAGAAAATTAGCAAATCGATTTGGAGATACTAGCTACTGCAAGCATTAAAAGAAGTTCTTAGAAATAAGACGCGTCCTAACCTTTTTAATGGTGATGAATACAGACTGCAATTTACACATAAATAGGATCACGACAATTTTCACAAAGACGGCATTTTATTAAGGCACATAATCTTGGGTTCAGCAACGGTGTAGATTCCGGTAAGATATAGTCAAGCTAACAAATAAGTGTCGACCCTATTGAAAAGATTCTGCCTACCCTGGAAGAATAATTAGAGATGTCTTCATTCATTTCAACCTGCGTGTTTACAGTTAAACTGGCGCCTGGCATTTCTTTTGGGTGGACCTACCATAATTTCACCAGACAATCTAATGGGGATACTGGCAGTTTAAATATGGACAACGTAAAAAAAAGTCCGATTAATATCAGTTTTATATTGGATTATATAGTAATTATAATTATATACATGACATGCGTTGATTAATTGGTTTGAATAGCATCACTGAAGGCAAGCCTTTGACCAGAAAGAGTAAATGATTACCGCATCTTCTTTTACCATTATGAAGATGTGGAGAATATGAAATCAATTGGCGAATAAGAAATCAATAAAAAATTTCGATAGATTTATCGATTAAATAGAATTTGTACAATTGGATATAAGAATAATTCTGCTCAGGGTAGGGGTCAATATAGACATATATCATGTGCCAGCTTTCACCAGTCATTACCAGGATGTAAATTCCCACTAGCCATTATGTCCAAAGGAAAAGACCACTCATTTTCTACAATGTAACTGACATTTCTAATACATATCAACCAGAAATAATCGTATTAGCAATACCTTTCAGATTAACAACTGTCTTACAATAACAACATCAGATTTTAAAAGCAGAAATACAGAGGGCAGATGAAAGTCAGTGAACTGCTAGAGTATGTCTATATTTTATATTTGGGGTTCTAAGGATCTGGAGTTCGTACGGCATTAGGACGGTATAAACAATCAGTTCTACTGTTTACAGATATCTGACATGAATGAAGCGTCATCGAATGAGAATATGATCAAGAGTATGACAATATTTTCTTAATGCAGGCAAGCTGTTTAGTTTGAAAGGCATTTCATAGATCATTTCCAAGAAAATGCTCCCGATTCACCAAACGAACAGAGACTGGTCAAGTCGAGGAAAAAAGCGATAGCATTTATCTTGAGTTGCGAAATATATTGCCACTTTTCTGTGACGTATAACCGTCTGAAAACATGTAAGGTAAATTTAATGATAAAAACAAGATAAATTTTATCTCCTCTTATGCAACTTCAATTATGACAAAGTAATCCTGTCACGTGATCACTGTAACTATAAATGATTAGTACATAAAATAACAAGCTTTTGTTTAGTAAACATTTCAACACTGCGCTTAACCAACAGTCAGATTTCCCACATAATTTAACAATTTTAAGTGCTCCCATTTTCTCGATTTTCGCGAAATCTTTTACTTTGTCACCCAGTGTTTTCCATGCATTTTAGCTCAGTGAAACAATGAGAACTTGCCTCATTACAGTGAAATTAGAAAAAAAACCCTAGATAATTAAACGAGAGAATTGACTTAATGGTTACATGTAGAACTAAAAACAAATATCTGAAGAAATACATGAACCAGTTTATTTTTAATGAAAATTTTGGATTTTTTAAAGAATCAGTAATCTCCCTTCATACTTAATATTAAAAATTAATATCAACAAATCTAAAATAATCTTTTACACAGTCACAAACACACTCACATAAAAATGCATATATATATATATATATATATATATATATATATATATATATATACAAATCTCGAATATATTAAATGCCAAATATATTTTTCAAATAAAAATGGAATCAGAGTGTAATGTATTTCTGCGATAAATTTGCGGTAAACAGATACTTATATTCAAATTTAAATTACGCAACGGTCAGGCTATACTCAGCACCCGAAGATTCCATATCATTTTGCATTAAACTACAGGTGAGGGATAATGCATATATAATATATATATATATATATATATATATATATATATATATAGCACGTGAAAATATATTTTCAATTGAGCAGTTTTGAATGACAAACTAATTCTAAAATCAACTGTCATCTGCATGAATGCGACGTTCTTCAGTAAAATGATTGGAGCTCTATCGCTGCTTGGCGTTTGTTTACGTTTGTAAAAGCAATACGCGAGATTTGGCTGACTCTTTCTGTCGAGTGAAGATGGCTCAGTGGTAGTACCTCTGGCTAACACCAGATCGGTTGGTTTTCGATCCGGGCTTGAGGTATTCGGTTTTCTAGTCGTACTGAGGAGCTGTGATTCAGCGAAACAGTACATTCTGCGAATGGCATATATATATATATATATATATGTATATGTATTCCCTGAATTTCTCTTTTATGAGTTATATATTTTTAATTTTTTAAACGAGCACACAACATTGCATTTCATTTTGTTTTATTTAACCATTATCAAATGGTTAAATAAACCTTAATGCTTAGCGATTTTTGAAAATGGGTGGGTATCTACAAAATATATGGCTTTTCACCTTTGAACGTGCATAATCTAGGAGATTATTCTTGTTCATAAATTCCGTAATTTGTAGTCCTCCTTGTTTTCCTCCTGTTTTTCTTATATTTGTTATATTGTTTCCAATTTGCTCCAGTGTAGATCCTCTTCCCCTCGATTTCCTTTTATTCACCTCGGATAATATATTTTCCTTTTAGCAATTACTAAGCAATTAACCTTTAGTTTTATTTCTACAATTAAATTTTTGGCAGTGATTTTACATTTCTAGTATTTATTATTTTGTTATTATGTACTTATTTCATTATTTATTGATTGTTGTCCCTGTAAAAGTATATAATCTTTATGATGTTTCAATTCAATATTCACTTTTCTATGTGGGATTCATTGAAATGTTCTCGATATATATTTTTTTAATTCCTATATTTACTTAGATATTTGTATTGTATCTTGTATTTAACCATATTATTTTTTATGTCTATTTTACTTTTCTGTTTTTTCTACAGATTCTAATTTCATTTTGAATTCAATGTCATATTCTTCTACTTCATTAGATTTTTTTCCGTTTGAACAAGTGTCTTTATTTATACTTCAACTAATTAATGACTCCCAGATAAGTTTGCATTTATCTCTTGTCTACTGAACTTATAGGTTGCAATAGGTAAATTGTTGCCATCTTATATTTTTGATATTGCGCATGCGCGTTTTTTTTTTTTTGTTTGTTTGTTTGTTTTTTACTGCACAGTATAGTAGGATCAACTGGGCACCGTTTATTAGAAAAAAGAGCACAATGACCCAATTCTCTCCGCTAGAAATTTGGAAACGGCATGCTGTACTACTTGACATTCGCGCGGAAGGTACATGCGTGTCAATCTGAGGACAGTGTAGAGGATTCAATAAAGTTTTGCATGATTTAATGGTGATTACGAAGGTGTTTGGAGTGATTACTAATAATGACAACGTTAAGCCTCCATTTATCTTCTCACAGAGCCTCAGATTACATACATAGGCATACATCAAATGCCTTGAGATAATGCTGTACCCGATCAGGAGTGTGTCAGTTGAAATAACCTATGTCTGGTAACAGGACTCTGCACCATACCACACAAGGAGGATAACCCAATCATAACTGTCAGATAATTTCTGAGACCACATCACCCCTTACATCTAGTCACTTAACTCCCCAGACTGTAACCCCTTGATTATTATGTGTGGCGCACAGTTGATCGAGAGATCAACAAAACTCTTTGTAACACTAAAGATGAACTGAAGGCAAGGATTATGGCAGCATTCACCAACTTAAACAAGGTGAACGCCTGCAGAAGATTCCGAAGTCGTCTGGAGGCCGTATTTGAAGCCAATGGCGATACAATTGAATAAATTTACTTCTTAGTATTTCAAGATATTCTTGTGCAGTTTTGGTAAATATATCTGTTAAAATGAGACCTCATTATTATAATTATCGTTCTTGCGTCATTTAGATGACAATTTATCCATCGTACCCTGTATGTACTGATTTCCTCAGACGCTTCATTATCACATATTCCGCTTCGTCTAGAATTCTTTTTTTTAATTCCATGGAATTTGCTAAGCAAATATAACCCTTCATACGTGATCACCTATGCCTGTTTGCATTGTTTTACCCAACTTGGGTAAAGAAGCAAATGGTTCCATTTTTGAAACGTTCTAAAAATTGAATGATAACTAGTGTTGTCATATTGAGCAAAGTACCTTCAGTCTTCTGAGCTCGTGACCAACATAATAAAAATGTGACGCATTCCGAGCGCTGCACCCGGTATCTAACTTTTGAAAATATTAATAATATAATTTATTTGAAAATGACAAAATGAAAATGAAAATCTTTGCTTTTAATTGGTAATTACTAAGAGAATGCTTACAAGATAGTAGAAGCAAGCACGGCAGTTATGAGATGTTTTAAGACTCAAAACTGGATTGTTTTTTTGTCAGGTTTTCTCTCTTCAGTGTGTGTGTGTGTGTGATGCGGCATTCACCCTGGGCGGATTGAGCCGGCTTCTTCCTGTTGTGAGAAGAAGATTCTTGGGATAAATTACAGAAGTAGGGCACCCAGGCCTACTCGGATAACGTTCTTGCTTGCCGCGGGGTTCCCACAGACGCAGAGACAGGAACGACCAGAAGCCGCCGGTTACCGATGCAGACGCTCCTTGGATTTTCACCAGAGCCCTTGTTAGCCGGCGTGTGTGTCAGACCTGTCCGTCTTGGGTGGCCCTACCAGGAACGAAGTTCCGGACGGCATAGCTCTGACACTACCGTTTACACCCCCCCACCGACTGTGAGGTAAGGGTTGGACTTTGGGGGCTTACAGTACGAGGTGTTCCCAAGCGGTCCCCCATCTAAGTACTGACATGGCTCTACGATGCTTAACTTCGGTGATCGAACGAGAACCGGTGTTTTTAGCGTGATTTGACCGCAAGAGTCGAAGAATACAAATATGGTTGAACCATTGAATGCAAACATGGTAGAACGAACAGAACAGACCGATTAACCAAGAATGAGTTAAACCGTTTTCTTCTTTTATGATACATACTTTCAAGTACCTATTGACATCATGTAAGAGAAAAGCTGACTCTTATATGAAATTTTTGTTGTTTTTTATTCCTCATGAAATAAATTCTTTGAAAAAGACAATAGATTTTTGCCCACCGAATTCAAAGAAATATTTTCTCTATCATTCGAGTATAGAACATTTTTTATCAGATGTTTCAGGTATGACAGGATTACTTCAGATGAGAAGTACAGTGTTAAGTGTGTTTTTTTGTTGGTTTTTTCTGTGTAACATCGGGTTTTCGTCTTCCTTCTACGAGCTAAGCAAGAAAAACATAGAAATCAAACTTAAAATAAAACGAAGAAAAAGTTTACTCACAAGCAATTTTATATAATAAAGTTTCTATTTCTTTGTATATTTTCTTTATTTTCCTTATATAATTACATTCTCACACTGGGTGCGTTGTGTTGGGCGAAACGAATTAACTGACACCAAATAATTGTGTACACCTTTCTCAGTAATCCTGAACAAGTTTTATTTTGTTCAGACCTTTTGTGAATCGATTATTATTATTATTATTATTATTATTATTATTGTTGTTGTTGTTGTTAATGATAGTTTTTTTGTGTTCCTACTGTGTTTACTGTATGTATGTTCGCATATATCCAATGCATTTTTCTATTTTATCCTGTGTATTATTTGAGATTAGGGCAAAGCACGTAAAGATGGTCGGTGGGTTTTCCTGCGTTTATACTAAAGCAAACTTTTGGATATTTCACTTTAAATTTGTCGAGCCTACTACATTTCCAGATTGTGTCTTTATATATTTGCTGGACGTGTGTTTTGAATAGGTGACCAGTGCTTGAGCGTCCATGTTTTAGTGTTCACAACAGAAGGCAACTGATAGGTTCATTCCCTGTACTCCAGGAATACCTTCCCCCACCCAACACCGTATCTTGCTATTATTTCTCAAATAATGTGTCGTAGATGACAATAAAACTAATCTTTTTTCAGAGCGTGGTGCCCAGGGTAGATCATGCCCAATACGTCGCGTCCTTGTATACATGCCAATCAATCGCTTTTCCAAACGGTTTGCCAATATCCATGCTGGGCTTTCAGGAAAGAAGAAAACACGGCTATTTACAGCTTTTCCACTGCAGTCCAACATTTGCCAATGACTGAAATATGTTATTCAAAAGCAACAATAATAGTGATTTTTCAAGTGTAGCTTAGATGTGACCCAAGGCCGGAAGTATGGGGCACCAAGTGAGGATCGAACTCACTACAGAGTAGTAATTGTTCTAGCGAGACAACCATTACACCGCCTCGAGGTGCCTCTGATGGTCCTTATATATTTTCTTGGTAATCCTGTTTTTCCTCAAACTTTCAACAATTTGTACATGTTCAACCCTAAATATTCTTAGCATTCTTCGTCGATAGAACAACTCTCTCTTCCAGACACCTTAATCGCCGAAGAAATTGTCGGCATCAACTCTCATTTAGCAGATTTTATATTAAATAAC
>CAHIKZ030001913.1:1380000-1412500 GCA_903632075.3 Acanthosepion pharaonis
CAATACAAGTTCTGGTATCGACTTAAGCTAGAGCTTTACCGAATGAGATTGTTGTAAGGGCTTAAAGGAAGCGAACCAGAAGTGTTGATTACGAGGATATGTAGGATAGATAACGTTTGGCTCTAGATTTAAAGTTTTTAGTCATCCTGGAATCAGATTCTAGGGATTATGTTCCACAATGGAATAGTTGTCGTTAAAAAAAATTTGATTCGATCTTCTTCTTTATCAATGGAATACAAAGAGAATTAAGATGAGTCGACTCTGTTCTAGCTGTGAATATCTGAACGGGTGGACCTAAGGAATATTGCTCGTCTGAAGATTATCAGGAAAATGCCGACAGGTTAGCCTGAGGCTAGCAACCTTACTTCTGTGTAAAAGGGGCTGTAATGTTAAAAAATATTTCTTGAGATGAGTCATAAGTGAAAGGGAGGTGCACAGTTCAACGGCCGCCGTTCTGCGAGGACCAATCCTTTCTTTCTCCTTTACGAGATGGTTAATCTTATAGGCAACAATTTTCTCTGCCTTGGCATCATCGTCTAAAAAAGTCATTGATCATCCTTTCGTGACTTTCTCTCGGTATGAGCCTCTTGCTGTATACTTTGATGTTGACTTCACTTGTGATAAATAACAGTCGTAAATAAATGTTTGTATCGAGTTTTGCGACAGGTCCTGCTGTTTGTCAATTTAAAAGACATATATCGTTACATATTTTGATACATATTGTTACCATTCGTTGGTAGTACCATATATCTGTCACTCTGCGTTTAGTCTTTATTTCTATAGATATTTTCCAATATCCACTGCTATATTGTCGAAGTGGTTAAATATCATTGCAGGATTTTTCCTTTGATTCTAAAATATTTTTTGATCTCTTAATACTTTTCTGAGATTTTGAGAAGCATCTTTTGCTCTTTCTAAGCATTTTCTTTTTTTTCTATTTATATCCCAGACTTTCGTTTATTTGCTATTCTGTCCATATATTTAAATAGGTACCTCCACGAAATCGCTAAAAAAGAGCGCTTGATGAAAAAGACGCCAACCTTGCCGAAAACAAAATTTTATTGTCTAAATTTTATGTTATTATTTAGAGGAAAGACCAAAGTTTTTTTTTAATTATTTTTAAAATTTCCTTCTTTTTAGAAAATTCTAAATTTTGATTAAAAAAAACCTTGTTTCTATTTGTATCAGCGGAACTGTAAATAACATAGACAATTTTAGCACGTTTTTTGGTATATACATTAATTTGAAAAATCGTTCAAAAATAGAAATAATTAATCGGATGTTAATGAAACTTTCAGGAACTATTCACAGATGATCGAAATTATTATTATGTTTTTTTTATGAAAGTCATGGTAGAAATATTTTTTAAAAAATATTTATTACCTCCCCATAACTAATTTTATGAAAAACGCTAGAAATTTCGCATCGGTTTTAGTGATTACAATAATTAAAAGCACAGTGCTTTGCAAATCATGTTTTTTTTTTTTTGTTTTTAATTGAAACCCAGTACCTGAAAATCAGCTCTGAATTGTAACATACAAAACTCAATAAAACAAATATATTATTTAATTTCAAATGCTTTTATTTGCTTTTAGTTGTTTTTAATGAATATGGACAATATGAAAGCAAAAAATTTTTCCGATGAAAAATGAATTTTTAACACAATTATTTGTTATTTCATTAATTTTAGATTTTACATTTAAGTTGTTAAAATATTATAAAATTAGTTAAAAGCCGCACAGGCTTTCATAAGTGTCCTTATGAGATAGATCTTTTTTTAGCGCGTTGTAAATTGTATCATTTTGACTAATCAGAAGATCCCCAGTAATTAGAAATGTAATTTTGTGCTTATAATCGAGCTTTACGGAAGACCAACCAGAATATAATTAAGTTGCGTTATTTGAGTTAAGCATTGTTCTCCGCTCTTCTTTCTTTTTGCAAAACACGTGTAGTTAATTTGATTTTCAATTTCAATGAGAAGGTTCGTACAAGTATCAGTATCATCTTATGAAATTTTTGATCTTATTTTATATTAATCTCAGTGTTTTTTTTCCATAAATGAAATATCAAAATTAATAATAAAATGAATGCAAATACAAATAACAGTAGAATAATTTACCAATTTTGATAAAATTTCATAAGAAAGGTACCTATAAATTAATTAGATACCTTTCTTAAGAAATATCCTCTTAGTTTTATTTTTAATTTCTTTCAATATATTTCGCATAAAAGCATCATAAACGTAAAGGTTTGAGACCGCTGAAAGTTTTCGTTAAAAATAACGGGGTAAATAATTTGTTCACGTAAATGTAAATTATTTCACTTTTTCAGTAGAACAAATTAGCCTCATGGAATTCGTAAATATATCATTCATCACATGTGAAAGTTTAAACCTGCTTTGTTTTATTTTCAAATTATGCATGTTTTTGGCACAAAAGCTTTTAAGTTTGGTTCAAAAATTTTTAAATAAACATTATAATTTCTGATTTTCTTAAAATAAGTTTTGAAAAAATGATAATTGATATTTTTTCAAAGTCAGATTTCCATTTTTTTTTAAAATGGAAAAAAATGGTCAATTTTGCTGACTAAAAAAACTAGATTTTTAACGAAAATTTCGGACGTGCTAGGAACGATTAAAAATGGAAAAAATACCCCAAAATACTTTTGACCTTTCCTCTTAATGAATAACAAACATTTAGACGATAAAATTTTGTTTTCGTCAAGTTTAGCGTCTTTTTTCATCAAAGCGATCTCGTGGAGGTAAACCTATATTTAAATATATAGACCTGCTTCATTTGTACATCCCGGATATGTAACACCCGATTTAAGCTGTCTTCGTTGCAGACAACTACGCATTGTGATCTTTAAAATCAGTCCTTTCTTGATTATGTCGGTTACATTCTCAGATCATTCTTTCAGGGTGTTTTTTTTTTTATTTATTTTCGCAATCATCTATCAACTCAAACTCATTTGCGTAGCATATCTGGGTAAATTTATAAAGTCTGTTTATTCTTTTTCACTGATAGTAAATCAGTGTAGGCCTGCTCGTCTTGATAGAATTACATTGCCGTATAGGATAAATTAGGTGTACTTTCTTTTTTTCGTGCATTCACCAACTTCATACGCTCCCCTCATTACAAGCTATTTATACCCAGTAGAAATAGCGGATTATTTTAATATCTTTTCCATGTAAATCAATATTTACCGAAAAAATCAAATTCTGTCTGTCCTATTTAAATTACTTTTATGTAATCTATGAAACAGAGGTCTAGATTTTAAGTGCTGTGCGCTATAGTAACTTTACCATCATAATTATTATCAAATCTCTTTTCGTGACATTCTCAAAGGTTTCTGGTACTTAACTTTATTTTCAGTTACTTTTCTGATTGTTCTATGGTCTCTGTTCAAACTTTTGCAAATGTACAACGTTTCTCTTTTACACAATAATTTTACAGATCTTGTTTCTCTCTCAGATTATATATATATATATATATATATATATATATATATATATATATATATAATGTAGTAAAAAGAATTAACATACCAAATACTACTGCACACAACCGTGGTTTCGACCATGATGACTCAGCAGGTGACAGCGTAACAAAAGTTTCTGTTTTTCTAAGGCAGCTACATCAGCATTATTTTATACATAGGTTTTTTTCGGTATTTAACATATTTTGTCTTTCACACACACCGGTCATTTAACATATTTTGCTCTGGTATTCTCTGGTATTCAGCACTTTTACCCATAAATATACCATACTTTAAACCATTTTACTACGCACACACACAAATATCCCCCCCATATATATATATATATATATATATAAGCATATATTCATTAAAATATGTTTCATTGAATAATATAGACAGTGTGTCTACTTAGTTTCATACTGATCCTTTCCAATTCTCTAATGTTAGGATGAAATTCATCAAGGAAGACGCCTTCAATTTTTTAACCCAAGTACTTTCTAGCTTTTCTTAGATCATCTTCAAAGAAATATATTATATTGAAAAGCTTGTTGTGCCAAAAAATTGATTACTACATCGGATGATTTTCAAATTCTAAAATTACTATGACATTACACATTTAAATGTGTTTTTAAGAATCACCATCAGAACGCAATAAGTCTGTCTTTGTAATTTACCCTGAAGTGGATCTTAGAAAAGATCCAAGGTACTTGGGTTTAAAAAAGAAGGCGCCTTCATTGATGAATTTCATCTGAAGATAAAAAAAGATCAGTATCAGAAATATTGCACAAAAATGCTTTTATCCCTTTATATATATATCTATATATATCTATATATATATATATATATATATATATATATATATATATATATATATATATATATATATATATATATATATTGAAATAAAAAAAAAGAACAGTAAGATATGTAATCCGGTGTTCTTATTGGTATTTTTATTTTTAAAAATAGCGCTCAATGTAAAATTACACATCATAAATATTATAAATTAACTGACTTGAAATATTACACAGTAATAACCATCTTTCAAAATGGAAGCTAAAAAACATTAGTTCCATTTCATATGAGTTCCTCTGTTTTTTGCATTAATATAACGAAATATTTCTTTTTGTTGGTATTAGGAATGTTCTTCAGAGAAATTCCTAAATTTATTTTTAAATCAATTAAATTATAATATATATATATATATATATATATATATATATATATGATATATATATATATATATATCTGAATATATGGAGTTATCGAACTTCTATTGGCATCTGAATATTTGGAGTTATTCATTTCCCATGGTCCGATCGTTTTAGGTTATTTTCCCACCGTATATATATTTATATATATATATATATATATATATATATATATATATATATATGGACCGTGATCTGATAAGCTTTAATCTTTAATCTTTGGTACTTGGACTTCATGAATTTATTTAGTGTTAGATTGCCAGCTAGGACTCATAATTTTACTGATGAAATTGCTATGCCTGGCCGTATTTCTATTATCATAATTTCTTGTTGCACTTCACAACTGTTGAATTCACTTTCAGCTTCATGCTTTCCTGTCAGATAAGTTCTGCGAAAATGTTTTTTTGTTGTTGTTTGTTTTTAATTGTCCTGAGAGCTTAGCAGCCGCAGTAAAAATACTGATTCTTGGGCAAGATAATCTGACAAAGTCCAACACTCTCCACGCCGGATTTGTCATGCTATTTACAGATAGCTGGAAGGAGACGTTATTAGCAATTAAGTGAATGTAATGGATTCGACTGGAATTCGAACTCGGCTCTCCGTTTCCACAATCCAAGCCGCTATCCATTATCCTTATTTTATGCCTCCTTTATTTTCATACCATATATATTATCTTACTGATTTTTCATAATAACGTGCGGGATTTCGGATCTCCTACACTGAGTACCAGTCACTCTACTTGATTATAAGTATTGAAGTACAAAGCAATAATAATAACATTGGCTAAAATTTGCTTGAAAAAAATAATAATGAAAATTATCCTAATCATCATCACCATCGCCATCACAGCCACTACCACAACCGAAATCATCATCATCATCATCATCATCACTTTGCCGTGATCATAATGATGATGATGAGGAGGAGGATGATCTCACGTTCCAGCCTGAACCCACGATTAGCTATCGAGCCTATTACATTTCCAAATTGTGTCTTTATAAATTTGCTGGACGTGTGTTTTGAATAGGTGACCAGTGCTTGTGCGTCCATGTCTTGGTGTCCACAACAGAAGGCAACTGATAAGTTTATTCCCTGTACTCCAGGAATGACTTCCCCCACCCAACACCGTATCTTGCTATTATTTCTCAAATAATGTGTCGTAGATGACAATAAAACTATTTTTTTTTTTTTGCAGGGCGTGGTGCCCAGGGTAGATCCTGCCCAATACGCCGCGTCCTTGTATACATGCCAATCAATCGTCTTTCCAATCGGTTTGCCAATATCCATGCTGGGCTTTCAGGAAAGAACAAAACACGGCTATTTACAGCTTTTCCACTGCAGTCCAACCTTTGCCAATGACTGAAATATGTTATTCAAAAAGCAACAATAATTGTGATATTTCAAGCGTAGCTTAGATGTGACACAAGGCCGGAAGTATGGGGCACCCAGTGAGGATCGAACTCACTACTCAGTTGTAATTGTTATAGTGAGACAAGCTTGCTAAATATTATATCGCCTCCGGATGCCGAAAGTGATTTTCCAAGTGTAGCTTAGATGTGGCACAAGGCTGAAAGTAAGAGGCACCCAGTGAGGATTGAATTCACTACTCAGTCGTAATTATTCTAATGAGACAAGCTTTCTAACCATTACGCCATCTGGAGCTGCCCCAAAATGATTTTCTAAGCTTAGCATAGATGTGGCACATGGCCGAAAGTATGGGGGCACCCAGTGTGGATCGAACTCACTAATCAGTTGCAATTGTTCTAGCAAGACATGTTTGCTAACCATTACACTACGCAAATGTGCCCCCAAAAAAAAAAAAAAAAAAAAAAAAAAAATTAAATATAAAAAGTACAAAAAAACAAAAATAATATCCTGGTGTAAAATTGGCAATAAAGTAGTATTCTTCAAATTTATTCATCACACTTATTAATTATTTGTTAAAATCTTTCATAAAATAAGAGTAAAACCTTTAATAAAATGATAAGTCATATTCTACATAAAATGGAATAACAATAAGACATAGTAAGATTAGTAATAAAATAATAATTTTACATGAAACAACAATAGGAATGGTGTAACTCGTAATCAAATACTACAATCAGAGAAATTAATATTACTAATAAAATAATAATAGTTAAAATGCTATATAAAAATGCTATATAAAAATGCTAAGTCTGAGACAAGCTCGTAATAAAATAATACCAGTTGTAAGGTTCCATCTGCCTGAACAAAAACAGTAAAAATAGTAATAAAAGCTATAATAAATATTGGAACAGCTTGACATTATTGTTCTTCGTAACATTAATCATTCTGAATTTATATTCGAATGTCAACAGGTGAGTGTTGTGATAACAGTAATCATGTTCTATCTATATATTCTACTTTGATGTATTTAAGCTGAAAACCTGAGAAAGTTATATCAGAAATATGGTGAGCATATAAGTCAAGAAAAAGAAATTGCATTGTGGGGTGAGTTATTTTCATATATTTTACAAGCTTACTGCATCTTATTGCAGCAATTCTGCATAACTTCATGTCGTATACGATTCTAAACTAATCCATTTCAACCTGACATTTTCACAATATTTTATGATGTTTGTCCATCAATGATTTGTGGATACATTTTAGTAATCGAAGCTATACGCATCGATTCTTCAACAATTCAAATCATCTTTACAATGATAGATAGGATCAGACTTAATTGAGCTATAGAACATCTACAACAGACTCGTAGAAAATACAAATATATTAACCTCAGCTACATGCAAAAGAATGCCAAGAATAATGCAATCATTAAATATATAAAAGTGAAAAAGCCAACGCTCAAAAACATCAACCATGAACACGGCCCCAATCTGTTGACCGTGTTGGGAAAAATATTCCAATAAGTCTAGATACCTACATAAAAATATCCATAGCTTCAGATAAGAGTAAAAATAAAATCATAGCTGTTAATGGTTAAAAGAATAACTAAAAGCGCTCGGAAATATGGAACAACGAGACAAAACTGATACGAACGCAAGAAAGATTAAATAAAAACTTTGCCACAGTGTCTTGTCCGTCTTTGTTGTGGAATACGTTTAAATTTAGGCTTAGGGCTAGATTCTCTGACTGGCACAAATTCAGCCGGGTTTCGTTCCTAATTAGATGAGATCAGTGAGGATCTCATCTACCTAGGATCGAGATGGTCTGTCTGTGGATTACAATATATATATATATATATATATATATATATATATATATATATATATATATATGCTATTATATTTGTGTTGTCATAATATAATAATGTTGTAATAAACATTTATTACAAAAAATTAAGTAGGTTTGTTGCATGGTGTTTTAACGGCTCTGGAAATTTTGTGGCAAATTCGAGAAACTTAACGATATATTCAATGTGATTGGCCCTGATCTGGCATCTCGTTTACAGTCGCTCTCTCACAGACATGTCGTCGCATCCTTCTCTATTTACAAATATTTTCACGGTAACTGCTCTGATGAGCTACTTTTCCTGGTTTCTAAACTGAATGAATTTAAACATGTTACTACGTTGGCATCTCAATCCTGACCTTTCAGTGTCGAAACGGTTAAATGTAGCCGCCTCTTCTACTCCAATAGCTTCATGCCTCGCAATCGCCCTCTGTGAAAGTCGCTTCCTCCTACTTGCTTCCCTGATAGCTATAACTTTCAGGTATTCAAATGTAATGTCAACCGAGTCTTTCGAAACTGACGGTTACGTGGGATAGCAGTGTTTTTGTTCCTAGGCCGAGTGTACGCGTTCGGGTTCCCCACGTTAAACCGACCTTGTGTCACAACCTGACTCCGTGGGACGTCGAGTAAATACATACAGGAAATATTCGATATTCGTTGGCCAAAATGTAATCATAATTGTGAACTAAAATTTACAAAAGTTTTTTTTTTCTTTTTTTTTATTATTAAATATATGTTTCAGCAAATTCAATTTCACAAGTTCACTTTTATATCGCTTTCTCGTTTTGAAGGAAGTTTCTTCACAAACTTTTTATATCAATGTGAAAATTTAACATTTGATTATATTATTGCTTAGCTTTTTATTACAACCCACTTTCATTGTTGTTGTTGGAAGTCTTTAAATTTTATTATTTGGCAAAGATTCTCGTTTCTAATTTTTGTAACAGCGGTATGTAGTGTTTGGTGAAATATAATCTTTAACGCTTAATGAATTTATTCGCATGCATCAAGTTTGAAGCATGAATCTGAGAAAAAATATAGCTCATAGTTTAGACATTTCTGACCGGTTTGCAAGCCATTCCATACATCCATATGAGAGTCTAGAACTGAGGCTATTCAGGCTTTGAGGTTTAATATTTTACTTTTGTAGTATCTTATAATTCTGGATAAAATTACCCCTAGCGAAATTTCTCCTGTGGTCGATCTCCTGGGATTTCTTTTAAACAGCACACAGAAGGAAGCGTGGAGAAAAATATTCTAATATAGCAAGAAACGTTTCACTGCTGAGGGGAATGTAAACTTTTTCATTACTAAGTCGGGCATAATTCAAATATCATTGATTAGTACTTGATTACAAGGCCACTTTTTTAAATACTCTGATATAATAGATCCATCATTAATATAAAAGCCATCATCCACCGCTGCTTGGTTTCCGTCATAGTCAAATAACTAGCCAAATATAGAATGATTCCCAAATCGGTTAAAATCAAATTATACAAGATCTGATCAAAAAGCATCGACAGTGTTACTATGTTAACAGAAATAATATACGCACAGTGAAGCTGCCTAGCACAGAATGATATTGGTGATCGTTTTTGTTCGTTCTGTTGTATAAAACAGTGCTCAAAAGGAAAGTGTGTAGAGTGTGGTCGTCTCACCACACTGTTGAGGTCCCATCTGTGACTATTGCTTATGCAGCTATTTTTAGTCAATCGCAGCATTTTCGAGTTTCGTGTTTAACGGGTACAGTAACTTTAATCATTTAGCTTTCATTTAAATCTAAATTGAAACCTTCAGAAAAGCTTTTATCATCTTTTTTTTTTTTTTTTAAATTCATTTAAAACTTTACGTATACCCAATTCGTGGGGGGGTACCTACAATAAAGTATTGCTGGTAATTTTTTCTAATGTATTTTTTTTATATTTTCATGTTTTGACTTCATTTTGGGTGTTTACTATTTGGCCACAAGTGTTACAGCCTCAGTGTTCTAAGAGAAATATTTTATACATGGCTGCTAACGTCAATGAAAGGCAAATGTTTCTGGTGGGGAAACAGCTAACAGTACTATTAACATGATTATTTATGCCACTCTAATATTATGTAATAGTAAAGCAGGCATCAACATTTTGAAATTTAAGAAAGAGTGTCGTATTGTACAATTGGCTAAAGCAATGACCCTCTCTGAGTAACTCATTAGTATGGATTTGTAAACGTTTGACCATAGTGTCGTCATAAAAAAATACCTATTCAAATGGTATGATGATGTGAGTCTATGGTGTTGTGTATGTCCCTAGCGTGGCCGATATCGGCGTGGAAAGTGGATATTCGCAGCTCAAATTCAAAATGGACGCTTTTGCAACAATAACCTTGCAAATGGTATGAATATATTTCTTCTCATCTTCGAGTAACGGTTAATAGCAGAGACTTCGCCAGCAACTAAACTAAGAAAAAACAAAACTGAATTCAAAACCATCCTCAAGATTAATAAGCTCCTATCTTAGCTACGGCCGCATACGGTGTCCATACGACCCTAATATGTCACGGGATTCGTGATGTATATGTGTGTTATTATTAATCTTTGTATTGCAAAGCAAAACACAGTTATGTGGTCCTCACTGAATTATCGATTGGTGTGCGAGATTATCGTTGTACTTGTAATTTTATGGTTAGTTACCCAATCATTTACTAATCTTCACTTATAATGAAATAACGAATCATCCAGTACATATCAGGCTCGCAAAAAGTTACGAATTCGCCTGTTACCTTGGATTGTTAACCACAACACTATTATAGGTTATATAGATAGCTAATTACAACACAAATCTAAAACATATAATTATAATCGTGTAGTTGAATGGCTGCATTGGGAATTTCTTCTGTAAGATGAGCTTTTCGATTGTTCCAATCTTGATTGTTTCAGCTAAGGACCCTCTAAGCATCATCAGGTGACTGTTGTTTGGCCCTAGTTGGATACCTGTTGGTTATTATAAAACGAGATAAAATAATCCAAATATACAACCATGATGTTCTTCAAGATGGGGGTTTAATGGACTTGATTAAACATGTTTTATATCACGAGGTTGTGTTGAGTTCAATCCCAAAATATTTAAACGCTGCTTCAGCAGAAACGAGAATAAAATAAAACAATAATCAACAGATACAACACGTCAGCTAAACAATGGACGCATGTATATATATATATATATATATATATATATATATATATATATGTGTGTGTGTGTGTGTGTGTGCCAGTGATCAGTTTACTCATATCTGTATACTTCAATTTATATATTCCTAAGTTGATATATTTTTGTCTCAGATTGAATTGCTTATCTATCTATCTATCTATCTATCTATCTAATTCTGTTCATATCTATCTGTCTAATTTTATTCATATCTATCTATCTATATATCGATCACAGTTGGCTCATATCTATCTATCACAGATTCACTTTATCTTTCTATCACTTTTCTATCTATCTATCTATCTATCTATCTCTAATTCCCTTTTCTTTAAGGACCTATCCATTTTTCGGCAAAGTAGCATCTGCACCCACATCCATAAAAAAAGTCTCAAAGTTTTTTCCCCCCCCTTGACAATGCTATTATTTTAATTACCATCGCTCTTCAGTTTATTGTTTTAGAAAACAATTATGAAAATTGTAATAAATCCCGAACATATGCTGAGGGTGTATTTATGCAATTAATTTCATAGTTTAGGTGTTATTACAAATTCAAAACATACTTTTTATAAAAATAAACATTTCCGGGGTGGGGTGAAGGTAGATAAAAATAATAGAAAACATCCGTTTACCACTGGTTTTTGCATGCACGAAGGTACAAGTTTTCCTATTTTTCTTTGTGCAATTTTTTTCCACAATCTATAATTGAGCATAGGATTATTATATACTATTGTATAAAGGTTAATTGTAACACCAGGAATCCTGTTTGTCGATAGGCATTTGACAAACCAATGCTATGTTCACTCTGGATAATATTTCGAAGATTCTTTGAACCCCCACAAAATCAGTAGTTATAAAAAGATCGATTTTCCGATGACATATTTCAAAACGAATATTGTCTTACATACTTCAATGAAATTCGGGGCACCTAGGCGTGGTGTAATGGTTAGCAAACTTGGCTCACTAAAACAGTTACGACTGAATAGTGCGTTCGACCCTCATTGGGTACCCCATACTTTCGGCCTTGTGCCATATCTAACAACGCTAGGGAAATCAATACTTCCATGATTTTCGCCCCTCTGCCATTTTATTAGTTTCTTTTACCCACCTTAGAATTGGATTCAGACTCTATGCCAACAGTGTAGGAACCTTCCAATCTACAACCCATCGTTGTTTTTACTCTGCTAAGGATGGAACTAATGCCAAAATACGAGCAATGGCTTTTATCGACGCCCGGTGATTGTTTACGAAGACCAAAAATTAGATGTAAAGAAAGTAGGCAATGTGATTTTACAGACGCTACGTCGATGAATGAATGGCTTTCCGTCGAACCGCATTTTATATGCGCAACACGTATGCTTTTGTTTATTGCTAGAAAAAAAGCTAAAAATATATAATTTCTCGTGTTCTAAAATAGAAATACCGATATACAGGTGAAATTTTCCCTGCAAAACTGTATCTGTTGTAGTAGCCATGAAAATAAACGTGAATTCTTTCGGAGCGTCTCATAATATAACATTTTTATGCCACGTTTCTTCAGACGATCTTGACTCTTTCAGTCCCGTTCTTTATCTGTGAATCGTTATAACAATTCCCGATAATTTGTCATTAGGAGATTTCCTTCTCTTCGTCACGCAAAGCCACTAAGGTCTAGAAAACCTAATTTACCCTGCTATTTAACCATTAGCTACAGGGAGGCAGGGGCATTGTGCGAAATATCACTTCCCGGCTGTTACGCCTAGTGTACGGGCATATAGTTCGCGCTCGTCGGATTTTCCGATTCACGCAAGTTGTTTGAATATATCGAGTAGAGATACTGCACGAAGTTTTCCTGGTGAAGAAAGAACACCCCACTTATTCGACACCCTCCATACTCTCCCGGCTTGTTACCATGTAACTTTTGGCTCTTACCCAAAATGAAAACCATGGGATCTGGAATTGCTTCTGCTGATCCGCTAGCAACTTGGAGAAGAATTTCGCCAAAACTGTCCGCATGCACAAAACTTCAGTTAAAATTGAATGCACTGATCCTATGCTTATTCCCACTTCGGCTTGTGGGTGGCTCGCAATCCACTTAGGTGCGGCCATCTTCGAAGAGGTTGTTCCACTTTTTTTTCATATTCTTTGCCATTGGATCATTGCCAAATATCTGCTGGAACATTTGGATGGTTTGAACTTGAGTATCACAAAGTTTATTGCAAAACATAATGCAAAATCCCTTGTCGATGTGTTCGGTCATCTCTCCAAAAAATAAAATCCGAGGAAGGTTTACGACACGTCTCTACTCTAGGCGTAGAATCCCGCAACTGAAGTGGCTTACCAGTGTGAAAACTTTCACGCATGCGCAATAAGGGTGACGTCACCTCCCATCCAATGCATTTTCCCATGCTGCATTAGCTAATGGCAGGAAAAAGAAAAGCGGGTGGTTTTTGGACGCACTTTTCCCCCTTTTATACTAATTAGTTTTTAGTGGGTTTATCAATAAATAATGTTTCGTGTCATTTCCCCTTTAGCCGGATTACCCTGAAAACCTGTTTAGGTGAAACCGAGGTAGGGCGTTCCTATATATATATATATATATATATATATATGCTAAGAGGCCAGAAAAAAAGCACATGCAGTACAAGTAAAAATCACTTTATATAACCTCACACAACCGTGGTTTCGACCGTCAGGTCTCTTCAGGTGGCGGGCAGTAAGTGCTCATAAAACCATACTACAATTATACAACTATGGCACCGGAAGTAGAGAAGGGGATGAGATGTAGAAAAATTCTTCATCCGGGGTCATCCAGGCCAAGGATATTTTTACATATATGTCTACATCTCAATATGATTTCAATTATGCTGTTTAACAACAAACTGCTGTTCTTATGAAGTTGCTATAACCAGCTTCTTATCCTGGAACAGCCAAAAACTTCTACCACTTGTTCTGTTTGGTTTGACTTCTATCAATATACTCCATTTTATCATTTTCCTTTAACGAGCGTGTCCGCTGCAGACATTCAGGAGGGTGATACATTGCCCCTTCCAGGGTTAACCTTTTCCGATAATATGAAGTTGAAAGATTATATTAAACCAATTGCTAGGTATGCAGCTTGGAAAGTTGGTCCACTGTGTAATGCTAGTAAATTTATTTCTCGACAAACTCAAGCTAAATGATTTATAAATCTATCATTCGTCCAGGCATTGAATATTGCTATCACACGGTTTTTCTGCCATATATTTAGAGATCCTTCATCAAATACAAGGAAGAATGTACAATGCTATCGTTCCTGGTCTGGCATCTCGGCTTAGATAACTTTTTTCAATGCCGAAAATAGATTCCCTGCGCCTTCATTATCTGTCAATATTTCAATGACACATGGCACAGTGGATTTGGCTAGATCCAGTGCCAGGACCCAAAGAGTGTGAGTTCAATACCCGGTTAAGGCAGTGGAGAACTTTCAGAGGGAAAATTAACAGGAGATAACTGATAACTGACATCCATTAAACATGGCACGTGGAACTAGAACAGTCTACCCCAGTGATCGAAATAAAGGGTTCAGTTCGACATTCCAACCACCTGAAGAAGGCCGGATCGTACAACGGCCGAAACGTTGTAATAAATATGGTGACAAAGATGAGGACAATAGTCCGAATAATGTAAATAGTGTCCCTACACCTTTTCTATAAATATTTTCATGGTGACTGTTGCGACGAGCTTTCGTATTTGGTACCTCGACTTTACGAGTTTAACCGCAGTACTAGATTGGCAGTTAGGTCACATTATTTTACATTTGAATTTCTAGATGTAACCGTAAGTTCTATGCTAACAGTTTGTTCTCTCGAATGATCCCTTGTGGAAACCTCTGGTCATTTGTTTTCCGGTCAAGTTTGATGTTCAAAACATTAAATGCAATATCAGTTGTTACTTTTCGCGTCCTTAATCCCTTTTTTTATTGATCTCTCTCCTTAATAATTTTTTCTTTTTCTCATCTTCTTTCACATCAGTATACACTGGAGTCTTAATGGCTTTATTGCCTTGCTTTGAGTGAAATGGTAAAAAAAAAGAATGAAATAGCAGATACCTTCAAAATGTTAAAAACGAAGATTTTGTTATTATGATTTCATCAAAATTTAATACAAATTTTCCAAAACAAAATATTGCAATAGTAGTGCATTCATCATATTTCGTATATAATTGCTATTTTTATTATTAGGTCCATTGAAAAATTTCCTAACGCTAATTCTTTCTATGATGTTATAAAATCATTGAAGTGTTTTGAAGTTTATTATACTCTTTTTTTTCAGCGTCAGCAATCCGCCTTCTAACTTCAAACGGAGAAAATCATTTTTGCACAAAGTAAAACACGCTGACAAAAATATTTTATGAGAATACTAAACAAAGAGTCTATAAACTACAATTAGGAAAGTTTTCAACATCTAAACCAAATTTACATCGAATGAGGAAAATTGTCATTGCGTTCATAAAATCCAATGAAAATTATTTCCTCAGCAATTCTACATTGAATAGTTGTCCAGATCTCTCACTGTACGACTACCATTTTTTCTTCCATACAACATATATTGTCTGTTCAATGGTACAATAAAAGTTATCTAAACTACTCCAAAAATATAGAAAATATCCCCCTAAATATACAAAATTGTTGATTTACGAATAACATAATTTATATTAAAAGTGGCGTCAGAACAAACAATTTTTTGGTGTGAATTTATTTGAATAAAATATCTTGCAAAATATAAGTAGCAATTTTAGCATCAGCCGAGTAATACTTTGTCATTCATATGAAACTTGCCAATTGAATTAATTTTTTATCTCAGAATTGTATGAAAGATGAAAATCTTCTGACTGCTTTGAATAGGTTAAAACACTGATATCGATTTTTGTTTGTTTTAGTCTTAAAGGCCGGATTCTCGTTACATACTGGCAAACTATGAAATGATCAGATAGCAATCATTAGGTAGACTTGGAAACGAGACAGTAGTCATTTCATACCTGCATGTGTGTGTTTGTGCGTACAAAATAGACCAGGCTATCGATAACGTTACAAAAAATAAATTTACCTATATGTATCCTGCCAAAGGAAAGAAAAATACATGAATAGACAGAAAAAGCAAGAAAAAAATAGAAGAAAACATTTAAAGGCAACAAAAAATAAAGGCTAAGAAAAATGACAAAAGACAAACTACAACAAATAAAAATTGATCAATGCTTCAAGAACTTACAGTAAAGACCTGTAACACTAATAAACACTAAAGATCAATATATATATATATATATATATATATATATATATATATTTGGATTGATGTGAGTTTGTGACCCTAGGTTTCACGCTATTTGCGATCGTCAGAAAAAAATTCAAATAGCGTGAAATCCCAGAGTCACAAACTCACATCAATGCAACTAAATATATTAATTCTATCACTGATATTTAGCGCTTTCCAATAAGTAACGCGCATATATATAAATAATATATATAAAAACTTGCATGCATATATATATATATATACACACATTTTACATACATATATATATATGTGCGTGCATGTGTGTCAGTGTGCGTGCATATATATATATATATATATATATATATATGTATGTATTTTCACAGTATGCGCGAAAAAGATGTAGTATCCCCATTTACATCTAATGTAAACGAGGGTGATATTCTTTGCATATAAATATGTGTGTGTATGTATAAAGGTAAAAGACAATAGGAAAAATGTATTATCAACAAGCAAAATGTCCTTAGCAAAAATTAGTTGTCCAGGACATTTTGTTTGCTGTTAATAATTACTTTGTTTTCAATAAATTCATTTCGATTTGCCTTGAAAAAGTCCACATTGGACAAAACGTGTCGGACAATAATAGTTTTTCCTTTATATATATTGTCCTTTTCTACAGGATAACTTAATTAAAAATGTCCGAAAATGGCGGAAGTAGAAAGTGATGATTACTGGGAAAAAGCGGAGAAATGACAATTGACTTGATGCTTCATGAGGCTGTGATTGTAGGTATTCTAGGAAGCATCCACAAGGAACTTAGCCGTTTTGAGAAGGAATAATAGGCGAGTTTTGGCGGTATGAGGAACGGAGATCATCGAAACATCTCATGGATGTAGCGATAGTTTTTTTTTTCTATTTACTCAACCCCCTCACGCGGTCAGATCGGTTTAAGCCCGAGCGCATACACCCGGGCTAGCATCAAAAATTCCCCGAGCCCCGGCAACCGTTCGTTGCGCTGGCCTCGGTACGAGAACCGATTCCTCTCTCTAGTGCAATGCGAGGGCGCGGCCTCAGGCAGCTGTTCCACAGGGCTGGGCACCTCTTTGTATAATTTTCCTCTTGTGACTCTTTGAACGAACTCTGCCCAAAGACAGAGACGCAAGCGAGAGATGATAAATAAACGTGTTACTAACTACTCGAGTGCAATTTACACATTGGATGTAGCGATAGTTTTACGCCATTGTGCCTATGGATAAAGTGTCTGTATAATGGAAAATAATCCCTGAAAGGGCCGCGTAAACGTGAGGTAATATGATAGAAGTGAATGCAACTGTTTCCAAAGAAAATAAAAATACTACAAGGCACGGACTTGAAATCTGTTCTCCGATTCAATGTTCCAAAATGTTATCCACATGTTCTCCATGCCTAGTGTGCGGTGACTACATCAACATGCTTACGTGTTAGAATATGGTTCCTTACTTGCGTTCTCACGTACATCGATTCTTAACTCCGTTAACACACGCTACATTCAATTAGTAATCTAATTAATCTCGAATTTTTACAGTTAGCAGCCATATATATATATATATATCAGTTGTTTAACTGAGATCTTTGAAAATGGTTATCCGTTGAACATTGTTCAATCGGTTATTCGAGATGAGACCGCTAGGTTCAACAAAATCAAAACCTGCTTCGTTGGTAAATGTCCGTCTATCTTCGTTTACCGTGGTTGGGTAGGATTAGTGAATCCTTCGCCAAGCGTATTTCATGTAGTTACAGTGAGTGTTATTTTGCAACGTTCGTGTTGTTTTTCAAACTAGGTCTGTACTTCCCAAAAAAAGTGTTCTACCCCACCATATTAAAAATGGGCGACTACATGGGTAGAACGACACAGCGGTTGGACGTGAAATTAAACAACACGTACCTGCGATAATACTAAACAAAAAATTTTCTTTGGGCGATACCATCTGTAACACTTATGGGTCTTCCATTGCGGATCATTTTATAAAGAATCCAACTTGTGCGATGGATTTCAGTGTGAACTGGTTTTCCGTCTTGGCCAGTTCGCACTCACTTTTATATCTCAAGGTGTTGGAATCTTTTTACATCAGGTCCAAGCAGCCTTCTCTTTGCAAACAAAGAGAGGACTTGCTTGCTTCTAGCAGCTTGGTTGGTATAATTTTATCTTTCCTTCCTTCCCTGTCCATTCATTCATGTCAAAATGACAGACTTTTTTCTTTTTTCCTCATAATCTAAATTCCCCGTTAACAGTTCAAGGGACGAAACCAGTCGACTGTGTGTGTTTTATTTTAAAAATGGCCTGCAATACAACATTTCTAGTTTTTAATGCCTTAATAGGTTTCTAACCTATTTAAATATTTTAAGAAAAGGTACTCCCCTGAGTCAATTAGAAAATTGAATAAATTGTTACAGATTAGGTCTAAAATTGAAATATTGAAGGTTAAGACTAATTTTTATTCAGCACCGGGTTTGCCCGTCTTTTATTTCCTTTCGGATTAGGAGGCTAAGTTGGTGTCTGGTTGGAGTAGTTTTATTAAGGATTTTCTCTTGCAATTTTCTAACCAGGATTTTGGGCCTACAGGAAGATATCATCTGTTATGGCGTGAGGTAAATTTATCCTATTTTGATAGTCTTTGTTACGTTGGTTTGATATCTGCACGTTGTCGTTCTAAGATAGCAGTTTTCAGAAAACAACTTATCTCCAAGAGATTTGGCTGTATGGTTGAAAAATACAAAAAATGTAGTAAATTTGTCTTCTTATTCTCCTATTTATGATAGAAAGCATTCCTTTCACTTCTATTAGTAGGGAGGTATTGTATGCTCAACTCTCGAAACTTCAACCGGTGTCTGATAATAAAAGCGACTTTCGAGCTAAATTGAATGATTTGGCTCATAGTTCTCATTTCTTTCTCTGAATCGAAATGGAGAAGACCTAAGGTTATTAGATCCCTTAAGGATAACCATTCTTTGGTTATTTAAACCCCCATGGACCGCCATGGCATTGAATGACCCTTCCGTTTCAACGTCTTGGTTCCATTGACACTCATGATTCCTCATTGGTACTGAAATTCGAGAAACGTTCTTAATCAAATGGGTAAAAGTGGTGTTCTTTCCTCTAAAATGGCGGAGGAATTGAGACCGTCTGGTTCTATTCGTCCCCGTCTATATGGATTACCTAAGATTCATAGGAGGGTGTCCCGTTGAGACCCATATTATCGATGATTGGGCTTCACAGCATAAAAGTCTGTTCCTATAATGTTGCAACCAGTGTTGGGCATTACAGTTCTTTTGTATTAAAGATTCATTTTCTTTTTCCAAATTCATTCGGAATTGTGATGCCACTGATGGATTTATGTGTTCCTTTGACATCTGCCTCTTCACTTGTGTTCCTTTATCGGAGACTATTGATATTTGCAGCGATATGTTATATCGCAGTGAGACTCCTCGATATAAAAAGTGTTCGTTGAACTCATGAAATTTACTAACGACAATATCATGTATCGTCAGATCGATGGTTAGCGACAAATATTTTTGTGGGTTTTTTATGAAGAGCCTTTTGTTAAGTTCTGCCCGATAGGTTTACTTTCGGTATGTTGATGACTTTTTTGTGCCATGAATCGGAAGTGGATCAATTTTCCCTACTCAATGGTGTTCATATGGATAAATTTACAGTAGATAAGGAGGTCAATGGTTCTGCCCTTTTTATATTCTTGTTCAAAGAACTCCTTCCTTGTTTATTACCTCTGTGTACAGGAAGTCTACTTTTAAGGACTATATACCCGTTGGGACTCCTTTTTTTGTCCTAAACAACAAAAGATTAATTTGATTAGGTGACACATAGGGCGTTAATGATCTGTTCGGATGACACCTTGAAACATGAAATCAGTTGTTTAACTGAGATCTTTGTGAACAATGGTTATCCGTTGAACATTGTTCAAATTCGAGATGAGACCGCTAGGTTCAACAAAATCAAATGCTTCAGTTGGTAAATGTCACGTGGGAGGATTAGTGAATCCTTCGCCAAGCGTATTTCATGTAGTTGAGTGTTATTTTGCAGCGAACGTTCGTGTTGTTTTTCTGTACTTCCATCTATGTGTAAAGATGTTCTACCCCCCACCATATTAAATTTACTATTTCAAATGTAGTTGTGGATGCACGTTCTCCATGGACTGAGAATTAAACAACACGTACCTGCGATAATACTAAACAAAAAATTTTCTTTTTGGGCGATACCATTCGTAACACTTATGGGTCTTCCATTGCGGATCATTTTTAAAAATCGTTCTCACGATGGATTTCGAGTGTGAACTGGTTTTCCGTCTTGGCCAGTTCGCACTCACTTTTTCCATCTCAAGGTGTTGGAATCGCTTTACATCAGGTCCAAGCAGCCTTCTCTTTGCAAACATTGTTTGCTTGGATTAGTATATTTATCTTTCCTTCCTTCCTGTCCATTCATTCATGTCACCCATGACAACTTTTTCTTTTTTTAATCTAAAGTTAACAGTTCTGAGAAACCAGTCGACTGTGTGTGTTTTATTTTAAACTTATCATGGCCTGCAATACAACATAGTTTTTAATGCCTTAATATATATATATATATATATATATATATATATATATATATATATATATCCAAGTAAGTAATGTTCCTAGTGGGAATATTCTTAAGTGATACAGTAATGTTCGTAGTTCGTAGGATTTCGTTGTCAAACTTTTGAATCTTCCTATACTTGGATTTTGATTGGTCATTCTAGCTTTTGTAACAATGTTTTCCCCTAGCGAAGAATCGTTAATTAATTTGAAACTTTTAAAACCATTTATTTTATATTCAACATCATCACTTGATAAGACACCGAGGGTGTTGAAACAAAATGGCTATTTTTGTAGTGATTTTATAACATATTTGTTTTATAAATTATTTTTTATTTTTTATAAATATATATATATATATATATATATATATATATATATATATATATATATATATATAATATTAGTGGTAAATCTACACATACATATGCAATATATATATATATATATATATTTTTTTTTATTCGAATGGAATAAATTATGACCATGGAATATTGGTGTTTAAGACTTTTTATTATATATGAGTATATAATATATATGATGGACTCTCCCGTCGATTTCGACGTATGAGGTTCCGACAACTTTTTAATGACCTTTATGTTTGAATCTACAGTGACATTTCAGACCTGTTAATGACTTGCAAAGAAAACCACAGATTGGGCAAGCGTGTGAGCAAAGAGGGTGCACTTCTCTGGCACATTCACGGAGCTTGACAACGCTTGCCGCAGAAAAATTCCAGTGTAAGTTACACTTTTCCAAGCTTTGCGATCCAAGGCAGTATTCTCCAAATCAGTGTGTGCAATATTTGCAGCTGCAAGGTTACTTTTCAGCTTATCTTTAAACCTGAGCAAGGGTCGGCCAAGCTGGCTGTACATGAGAATTTTTGGAATTCTACCATAAATGAGTATATATACATATATATAAATGTGTATATATATATAGATGATATATAAATGAGTGTATATATATATATATATATATATATATATAAATATATATATATATATATATATATAAATATATATATATATATATATATATATATATATATAAATGAGTATATATATGTATGTATATATATATATATATATATATAAATGAACGTATGCATAATGTATACGTATACATAATGCATACGTTCATTTATTATAACAATGATATACTCACATACTCAATTTAAAGAGGTTTTGATTTTCATATGCACTCTTATTATGATTTATTGTTACTTATTCTTCTTTCAAAAAAAAAACAATTAATGACCTTAAAAATTTTCATGGTACGTCTAAAAATCATTTTACGGTACACAGGTGCAAAATCACTGCCCTACAGTGTAGTATCCAATAACATAAGTAACTTTCGATATATAACAAATGATATAGTGAGACTAACTGTTTAACATTATGATGTCCGATGCCCAATACAAATAACTTGCTACCCTGGAGAATAGCACAAACTGAAATAATTAATAGGCTCTCAGGTCTCTCCGTTAGGCGGCAAAATTATTTCTCATACATAAAAACATTTCACGACTGAATGAGTTCATTCAAAAGAATTCTTTGCGAATTTACGAATACATACCGCCTACTGTGAGCAGTGGAATATACAACTTTTGATTCAATCTCTAGAACCAAGGTTTCCAACCTTCCCATATTCCCTGATTCATCTATTTGATCGCCTCCTTGTGTGAATATTGTAGATATATGAATATTTATGCGAGTAACGTTTACGTTGAGGGTCGTCTCTTTCATCGAGTGGTCTTATAGGCAATTCTTCAGTTCCTGATGCTACAATGCAGGCTGAAGAAACGACGGATAATTTTCTGTGTTTCTTTTCCATGCTTTATTTCAAGTGTGTGTGGGTGGAACACAATAGTAAAAGCAACGCTTCTCGGAGGAGGAGACAGTGAGAGGGAAGAGAGTGGCTAACATGCATTCATCACGTGGTTGTCTATCTTTCTAAGGAATCCTAGAGCAGCGAGGCGTAAGCATATTCCATAATTGAAACCTAACAGAAACCAAACATAACCGTGGAATCACATTCTAACACAAACCAAACATGGCCGACGTTATGCCACATAACAACAGTAACACTACATGGGCGAGGAGTCGTCTTTGGTGTTTTTATGCTTCTTCTTCTTCTTCATCAAGGACATAGGCGATCATTGTTTTCCACAATCTCCTATCCTTTGCAGCTCTTAATAAATGTTGTCTTTTTGTTATTTCTTCTTGTTCTCTGCTGCGTAAACTTTTCAAGGCGATGCAACTAACGCAAATAACTCTTCGTCCTGAAGCCGACATCTTGTTTGCACTTTTCTGTTTTCTATCAGGAAAACTTCGAGCTTACTGCACGTTCGTCACTTCACCTTTTTCGACGACTATTTCCTCGACCTAAGGCTAACATCTCGTTCGAACCTTCTGTTTTCTATCAGGAAAACATAGCCCTTGCAACACTGTCATCACGACACCTTTTTCAATGACTAATTTCTCGTCGAGTGGCGAACATATAGTTCGAGCCTTGCCTTTCGTCCATGACCAGGGAACTTTGAAACCTTCAACAGTTAAGAATGAGAATTTATCATATCCGTTGAACTCTAAACATTATGAACCAGTACCTTAAAAATATAACATTACACTCACACTAACAAACTCGCAGTGAGTATTTTCTTTGTTGTATGTATAATATTCCGTATAAATTGACTGTTCTGGAACCTTCTTCCTGAAGAACTTTTCCCGCCTTAGCCATCTTTGTTTTCTGTTTTGGCGCGGAACACTGTCATTCCTTCAGTGACCTCTTGTCACAACCTTTTCATTAATTGCAAAGATCCAGTAATTTTACTGATGGTCTCCACTGTCGAGACAATTTACTTGTTTAAATATAATAAAAGTCTATATTTGTTCTTTTACCAGACTCATTTTTGTCGTTTAATCCTGGCTATCTACTTGTATTATTTTTATGCACTTGTTGAATAACCCTTTTCCTCACTAAGATCATTCACTCAATATTTTTACTTTGTTTGTGGATTCAGTAGTCATAAGTAGTGTCTGGCACAAGGCCACTTTTTAATATACCAGCACTGAATGCTACCGCGTCTGCAACACTGCCATAGATTTAGTTAAGCTCACTAAGTATTATGCGCTATTTTCGTCTGCCTCTGTTGCCTTCAGTCTGTCCTCTTAGTATCTGATTTTCCAAACCCTCTTTCCTTATTATGCTTCTGAGAAATTTCGGCTGTCTCTCTTTTTGATCTTGTTTCCATTTTCTCTTCGTCGTTGCTAACATATTCGGTCCATGATATCCTCAGCATTCTTTTGTAGAACCACATTTCTGTTGCTTTTATGTATTTTCTTCATCTTTGAGGAGATTGTCCGAAATTCAGGAGAGTCATCACCGCGTAAGATCTAAAGATCAGTCATTTGTCATGCGTGATACACGCTTAGGGCGATCATGCATCTTTCGAAACATGACTTTTTCTCACATTTCCCATTTCTTTCTGCGGTAGACCAGTTGCTATCCAAGGCTATAGAACACGGTCTGTCCTGCTATTTACACATAGCTTGTAGAAGAAGGAATTCATATCTTTCCCAAGGATATTAGTACCTTAGAGAATGTAATGGATTCGAGTGAAATTCGAACTCGGCTTCCCGATTCCTCAATCCAAGCCGCTATCCATGCCTCCTAAGTTCTAAAGATACATGAAAAAATATCCAGCAATGTTTAGGAGCGTGGTTTCATAAATTCATTCGTAAGAGTAGTGAGTTCAGCCATCCATGGAATCTCTATAGTTTTGGCGATTTCCGTAACTAAGGAAACATTTGTAAAAATAAATTTGGTTTCCGACAATTAAATTTAGATATTATGTGGTTTACGGCCACATCACGTTGAAACAGCGTACGATCAACGAAGTAACATTGAGTCTGGTTTTTACCTGGGTAGTTGAACGCTTGTGACTAATCGGTGCTGACTTTGTACCCGAAGACCTCTATCTCTTTGGCTTAATGAAAGAGGAACCGAGAGACAAATACTATGGTAGTGGTGAAGAAGTGAAAACTGCTATCAGGTATTGACTACATCAAAAGTCAGGTGATTTTTACGAAGCTAGAATTCATATTCTCATTCCTTGCTGGAACACTGCCATTGAAAGATGATTTGGTTTGCGTTGTTTTTACGACATAGCAACCTCAGTGGGTTATTTAGTGCTGACGAGATTTTTATAATCTAGTAGTATTTTTTTTAAATGTAATGCTGTTAATGTTTTTTTTCTAAAATGTGTTGCTGGTAATATTTTTTTTTCTTCAAAAATGTATTGCTTGAAATACATTTTTCTTCAAAAATGTATTGCTGGAAATATATTTTTCTTCAAAAATGTATTGCTAGTAATATTTTTTTTCCAAAAAAAATGTATTGCTGGTAATATGTCTTTCCTTCAAAAATGTATTGATTGTAATATTTTTTCTCAAAAATGTATTACTGGTAATATTTTTTCCCTTGAGAAATGTATTGCTGGTAATATTTCTTTCCTTCGAAAATGTATCGCTGGTAACATTTCTTTTTTAAAAAAAGTATTACTGGTAAACTTTTTCTTCAAAAAAGTATTGCTAACATTAAAACATATTTTTATACTTCGTAGGGTTTTGACCCCAGTTTGGGGGTTAAATATTTCTCCATAGTTTCTACTACCCCGGGTCAGGTTTGACCTGGAAACACCAGCAACTAACAGGTGGTTCTACGCTCATTCAATCCTCCTGATTAGAGGCCTTGATTTTGGATGTAGTTTACCGTTTTACCCAGGACGCGGATGTAGTTTATCGTCATACCCAGGACGAGTCACTGAAACTGATGTTGGGGGTAGGGATGCGAATCATTAATGTATAATTATATTTTGATGTAGAATATTGATGTAGTGGAATAACCAGTCACCCCATGAATGATTACATTATAGGTAGTAAGTACTTATAAAGTCAAATGTCTTCGAGAGACTCGAGGAAGAGTGAGAGAGAGAATACGCAAGCACGTCCAACCTTCCAATTAGTAGCACTCACTACTAGATTGACCTGTATTTTATATTGTACTGGTTGTGTACAATAAACCTTTCTTCTATTATCCACCTGGTGGTAAGTATTTATTCCCTTGGCACGGAATATAATATATATTTTATTATGTTCCTCATTTATTATGTAAAACAAATTGCATTATTTTTGACCCACCCTGGCATTTTCGAATAATTAACTCGATTTAATCTTACTATGTCTAACTACACTGACAATGTGTCATCTACAACTTCCTATTTAGTATCTAATTTTACAAGAGACAATTCAGCCCAGGATTAGTTTAAACGTAGGTCCTCTGACCTTACTAGGTGTTTATGTTTGCTGTCATGGATAAAGTATTTGAGATAAGGCCTTCTTACAAAAATGACTTAAATACTGACACTTTGTTTGGTAGAAAATTCACAATTGTGTGTATGTTACTCTTAATCAGAGAATTACAGTAGCGAAATAAATGTTTTTATGGGATAGAGATAGTTGTTTTCCAGAAGCTGGCCAAAGTATTAAGAAACAGGAAAATTCCGTTAGAAATAACGAAAAGAGTACTCAACTGTTATGTAATATTGGTGTTCTTACATGGCAATGAATACTGCACAATCTCCGCACATCGAAGCAACAGAAATGTGGTACTACAGAAGAATGTTGGCAATGACATTAACACGCAAGTAACAACTAAGTTTTAGAGAAAATGGAAATAAAATATGTACTTGTATTTAGCACTAGAACTATACAGATGAAATTTATATGGTACATACTGAAACACGAGTGCTTGGAAAATTTGATACTCACAGGTTATACTGAAGGCGAGACAGAGGGGAAAAATGCATAACCGACCTAATGAGTTTGTGTAAATGTTTGGCTGAAGAGGATTTCGAAGTCATAACACAAAAACACAATTTACGAAGAGGCAAAAAGAAAAGGATATTGTGCAGGTCATCAAGAAAATATCACATAGAAGAAAAGTGTAAAAAGAGTTATCAGTAAAACAAAAATGACAGGCGCTTGGTCATCAATAAAAACTTTAGGAAGATTAGCTAAACATAAATCAATTTAGATTTTGTGTCCAATCTCTTCTGTAATTGTTGTTGCAATCATTCTATATAGTTTTATTTTGTCTATTTTTCTAGTGTTTATGAGCCGAAGTGATGACACTTTTCAAAGAAATAATTACCCTGCGAAGATAATGACAGAAATCAACCTTTTATTACTACCGGATATTTCCCAACAACTGTCATTTTGTGTAATATTTGAATGATGGAGAATAAGAAGGTTGATAGAATTAGTATTTATGTTATTATCAAATAAGCGAATGATGGTAGTTTTTGATAGTACTGCAACGTATCGTATTTAGCTGTCTGAACAACCACCATGGTTAAACGGCGCTTTTACCAGTATTTACACACAGTAAGATATTCACTAACCGCCCCACGCGGTCGGATAAGGCACAAGGCTGAGTTTATTGTGTGGTATCTGAGCTCGTAGTATCAGTCAAAAATTCCCCGTAGACTCCGTAAAAAACAGAGTCGGGTAGTTTTCTCCCGCGACGAAACTCTACCCTTCGACAGAGCCTCGTCTGGTCGTCCAGCACACTTCCGGATAGTGTATAAAATGTTTGACGCAATGTACAGGGAACAGAATACAGCATATTTTTAATGGTTTATTATTTGGAATTAATTTCTATATCAATATCTCAAATAAGTTCACCAAAAAAAAGTTTTAGTGCTATATATTTGTATCAGCCTGATGGAGGTACGATGTGATTGTTAGGTGTATTGTTCTAATTAACAAATCGGGGGTAAATGTTTGCATTTTATACCTGCCGAATTTTTCCTTTTGGAAATGTTTTAACAGCTTCAAATAACTATTTGTACGTAGCAATTTACAGTAGTCCAAGCATAGTTATTAATATTATTGTGTAACCATTGTTATAAAACATAGACAAGGAATTTGAGGTTCCAACATGATCAGTTGTATTTTTTGAAGCTTGCTACTAAACAGGGATGTTTCTAGAATTATTCACGGTAGGTAGCAATAGAAATAAAAATACACGGTCCAAAAGTTATTGAAAGAACACATAGTAAGAGGTTTCTTATGTGATGTATTCGAGCGGGAAAAAGCTTGTCCCTTTAATCAATGTTGGTCATTAGATTGAAAATGCAACAGATATACAATAGAAGGATACAAAACCTAGTAAATCTGTTCGATTGAATTAATATGCAAAAGTATACTAATATAAGTATTAGATTTTTAAATCTATCTTTATTTCCAAAACTGCAATTTTTTTATAAAAAGTTAATTGTAGATTGTTCTATGATTTTATCCTTATTTTCGGTAATTTTCGGTAAAATTGCTCAATTGTTAGATTAAGCTTAGAACTGCTGTATCTTATAAAGGATTAAACATAACTTACTGAAATTCTCTGTGGCTTTTATAACACTACTGGACAATACTTTGAGCAATAAGAATATATAATTACTCTCCAAGCTTAACAGAAGAATCGTGATGGAATCGATTATAAATGACATATTCATCATTAATTAATCATAGCTCAGGATCAGAAGCTCATGAAATATTTATATAAAGTTCAAATACATATATAAAAATAATAAAATAATAAAGTTCAAATACATATATAAAGTTCAAATACATATAAAAATAATAAAATAATAAAGTTCAAATACATATATAAAGTTCAAATATATATATATATATATATATATATATATATATATATATATATATATATTATTCCAGAATCCTTTTCTTATACAAGGTGATCTTCGCCCATTCTTCCCTTCTAACTTTCTGTACTATAGTAACACGCTGCCTTACGCTAGTTTTACGTACGATTTCATTTTCATTTTTTTTTTTGATTGCTCTTTGAACTGACATAGCTGAAACTTCTCTCTCACATGCCGAAAGTCTCATGACTTGAGTCGATCTTTTCTAATTACATCATTAACTGAAAGTTGAAATGATGATTCCTCTTGCTGTTGTGACCTCCTGATCCAGATTTCCTGTCTAATGTTCCCTCTTACTGAAACTTATTCCCTGTTCTCTTGATGGTTCTTGGATGGACTTTGAAGATGGAAGCAAGAGTATGAATATTGGTTCCACTACTGAAGGAATTAATGATCTTTTTCCTCTCAACATTGCTCATTTGGGAAGACAGTGGGGCTTACACAAAATAATTTTAACCCGTTCTCTATCTCAAATGGTTTTTCAGTGATTCATACGACAAATGCTGTCAAGACTGCAAAGCGTCTTATCTGAAAACCTGGAAAAATCTCAATTAGTTTAGTGTTCATATATATATATATATATATATATATATATATATATATATATATATATATATACTGGGGCTGCAAATTTATGTACACAGTAAATATTATGCCACTATTAATATGTTTGTATAATCAATACAATACTTTCTGCATTCCTACTTTTGCATCACCCTCTAAACAAGCACACACTCGTATACTAATTTTACTCAATATAATGCTTGTTCTTTAAGAGAATCAACCAAATAAAATCTCTTCAAATCAGATTAATATATGGTATAAAATATGATATAAAAAGCAAGATTATTACAGGCTGAAACAAACAAAGCATAATAGCATAATCTAGTGAAGGAAGGATAGCAAAGAGTTGTAATCCTAGACAGGATTATATACGTATTGAAATATTTATAGAGAGATTTATGTCATTGTCTAGAATATGATTTATTTTTGCAGAGAAGTAGTTGAGTGATATTTGATTCATACGGAAGACGTTTTTATAGCAAATAGGAAATATGATCTCCAGATTTCCACGAGGCCATAGTGAAATTTTTAACACATAGATATTATTTCATGCCACAGACGTTAACATAGGTTCTAAGCACGAACTGGAACTCAAAGCTGAATCTGTCAATGATTAGATGAAAAACCGAGCAATGAACAAAGACGGAATAGGAACTCTTTGACTGATAGGCTCCAATAATTAATTTAACAAAATATAGTTTATTAATCTATTTAAGAAGGCTCAAAATTAATGAGGGCCATGTAAATGCGGCATTAATCGGTAATCCGTTTACTAACTGATGATATCTCCACATGACAGATGGATTGGTGCAGCAAAAGATGGCGAAAGGCAAGATTGTCGGAACTGGCAATATACAGGGTACGATGGATAAATTATCTTCTAAAAATGGAAATAACACTGACATCTCATTTTAACAAATATATTTACCATAATTACACAAAAATATCTTGAAATACTATAGAGTAAAGGTATTCAATAAAATCGCCATTAGCTTCAACCACGGCTTCCAAACGATGTCGGAATCTCCTAAAACGCTTCTAGACGATCTCCATGTTTAATTTGAGGAATACTTCCATAATCCTTGCCTTCAGTTCATCTTTTGTGTTACAAGTAGTTTTATTGATCTTTCGCTCAACTCCACCACACATAATAATCAAGGAGCTTGCAGTCTGGGATGTTACGCAGCCATGTGTAAGGGGTGATGTGGTCGGTTAAATTGCCTGAGAACCATGACTGTTCTGCTGCTTGTGTGGCATGATGCAGAGTCCTGTTGCCAGTCATAGGCTCTTCACCCAGGGCAGCACTGCCTCCTCAAGGCACTTGATGTAGGCCTCATGGTTCTGTCTAAGTCCTTGGAGGAAGACGAATGGAGGAAAAACATCACCATCGCTAGTGTTCACTCCAAACATCTTCGTTATCACCATTAGACTCATTCAACTCTTTCCGAATCCATTGGACTGGCATCAGATTCACACCCAAACACACTGAAATGTTCATAAGCATGCTTCTGGCGCGAATTTCAAATAATATTAGATGCCTTTTTCTTAATTTCTGACGAAGTGAATTTCATAATGTTTTTTCTTTTTCTCAGAGACGGTGTCCAACTGACCCTACTATATTGTGCAGTCGACAAAATCAAAAACAAACAATACGCATGCGCGTAATTAAAAATATAAAATGGCGAAAATTTACCCATCGCACACTTTAGATAGTATGTGTGTATGAGAGAAGACACATTTTCAGTAATAGTTTATTCTTTTCATGGTGTCGGGTTAAACTAATATATTCTCTTTTTTTCCAGGTATCTAAACTATATTCTATAATTTTTGAAAGGGAGCATTTCACTGAAAATTTCATAGCTTGCATCTAATAACAAAGACAAACCATATTTGTCTTCATTTCTAAGAAACTAACTATTTACACTATTTACGTCTTTTCGGACTGTTGTTCTTATCTATGTAGCCATATTCCCGATGTTTCGGCCATTATACGCTCCGGCGTTCTTCATATGATTGGAATTTTGACCCGAAATTGGACTTTTCGCGACAGCCCTGTACACAAGTTTTATCAAACTATTATACCTAAAGCTTATTCTCTTATTTTTCTGTGCATCTCACCCACTTCCCTTATCCTGACATTTCTTTCGGAAGCATATATTTTTTCACATTTAGTAAAAAGTTATTTTTTTTATATAATAATTTTGGCCCAATGAAAGGCCCGAGGGACACTTCATGTAGAGGATTACTGTGAGATTGCGTATTAGCATAAGAATATGCAAGATGTGCAGAGGTTCTAGGGGTGAGGATCATGAGAGAAACAGAGGAAAACATCCAAAACTAATTTTTGTAAATAGATCTGCTTTACGACAAAGAAAATCTTGGTGGTATCTCAGTTTGTTCTGGAACTTTACTGGTTCTCGGTAATGATGCTTAGATGTGTGTTCGAATATTCTCGACTTGTGACAACTGTGCTTAATTACTTAAGAACCTATGGAAGTACTCAGATGAGTGATTTATGATGTTGATCTAGAGCTCTGAAGCAGATACACTTTTTATTGAGCCTTGCGCTTGCGTGCTGTATTATGGTGCCTATGTGGTTTAATATAATTCTTCGACTTTGGTTATTATAGCGAGTTTTTTCCATTACTTAACAGTTACAGGACCTATCCTCTTTACTCAATATGTGTATACGTTATGTTGAGATAGAGAGTGCAATTAGATACTAAAGGCTGCTGTTAATTTGACAGCAATAGATTCCTGTAAGTTGCCAGTTGGCCAGAGAATCGGCATGAAAAAAATGTCCCAAATAATTGATAGTCAATTACAAAGTGAAAATTACATTTAGCAAACCTTTAGAAGCGTTGAAAGTGAACAATATTGCGAACTTCGGTGCGTTTATTTAAATAAATACTAAAATATAATAATTTCAATAGCTAAAGTTAAAAGGAAACAGACGACTTTAAAATAATGAAACTGAAAGTAAAATATAATCTAATTATAGTACAACGCTTGCACATTAGCCACTGAAGGATATAAGTTTGTTTTATGGATTGTTGCAGACGGAAAGAGCGTAAACAATTAATGGCTTAAATGAGACAAACGACATCAAAGGAAAATTATTCAAGATGTTATTTGCCAGTAATTATCAGTAGATTTACCCAAAGAGAAAAAAATACATTATGCTTGTTTGGCATTTTTCTTGACAAACTAATGTATTCA
>CAHIKZ030001913.1:1415000-1420000 GCA_903632075.3 Acanthosepion pharaonis
TTGATGAGTAATTATACATCATTATTGCATAAAGTGGTGTCCTATAGTTTTATAAAAATCTCGCAGAATTCCAGTAAGATATTTAAGCATTTCCAAGACACAACGTTTTAAGCTTAATGTAACAATTGGACAATTTTTCTGTTACTCGATTTGGACAATTTTGTTGTTACAACCGGAGAGTGCCTGTCAACCAGGGCAGCTAGCTAGTTCCCATTGCAGACGCCGGCTCAGGTGCGTTTATGTATTATACTGCAAGTATGCTAAGTAGACCTTAGTTACAGTTTCTGGGAGATGGCACGTTATCTAGCATGATCATTAGTCTGAACAATGACGGCACGCTCAAACTCTCGGACACAATGACTTTTCACTTCGTGCGAGCACAACCATCGACGGCCCCTGAGTGTTACGTCTACCCAATTTCACTTACAAGACTTGGCTTAATCCATTGTATGGTTTTCAGTCACTTTCCGAAGGTGTCACACGCTGGGATCCCCTCCCCAGACAAATAATATCAGGAAGTCACCTGACAAATCGACCCTGGTGAGATTCGAACGAGAGAACTAATTACGAAATGTAGACATAGAAATAATTTCCAAATTACAGAAAAAACATGTGCATATATGTGGGGGTGCATGTTTACGTATAGTAGCATATATATATGGACATGTAATCTATCTATCTATCTATCTATCGATCTATCTCTCTCTCTCTCTCTCTCTCTCTCTATATATATATATATATATATATATATATATATACGCATATAAGTGTGTTGGACAGTATGATTTTTTTTCCGTTGAGTGCTCTGGTATTAACCACAATCTATAAATTTATAACTGAACTAATTTACATTAATCTTAACGGGCTTAAGTTTAAATCCCCATCGTTTATTAATAACATCGGACGCCTGTATTACAAGAACTATTTACTGTGAATCCCAGAGAAAAATACTTAGGGTTTTTAGAAGAAACACCACATAGTAAGAACTGATAATAAAATACAAACAGCGAAAGGTTCTGGCCATAAATAATCTACAATACCAGACCGCTTTCCTTGGGATAAGATAACTTACGCCCCCACCAGTCGTTAACACACTCATTCTCATTAACAAGGCGTCTACCAGAGGAGGACTGAGATTGAAAATAAATTTAAAACAAAGCTCCGAGAGACAGACACTTAGGGGCTGATGATAGCCGCGTACAGAACGGCTTGAAATAGACTATTCTCTGGGTTGAGGTAACTTTTTTTTTTCTGTATATTTTATTTTTATATATATATATATATATATATATATATATATATATATATAAAAACTTTTATTATAGACGCATTTTTTCTCTATGATAGACTTTACAGCAAGTATAGACTAAATTACTAAAATACGTTTCTTTGGAACTGTCATGTTTACATGTGCTAAATTATATTTGTATGCCATAAGTAAACTTTGTAATTTTAACAATCAAAACATACTTTTTTTTAACCCGACATTATTTCATATTATAATAAACCCTATCTTATTGAATAAACGTGTTTAAGTAGTTACCATTGTTTTTGCATTTTTTTCACAATGATATAAACCTCAACCAGAAGGAGGAGAATTGTAAATAATGACTAGACAGAAAATATAGAGGAAAATACACCTTGAAATAAACAAGTGTTAAGTAACTTTTTTCGTACAAACGACGGAGAATCAGAGTCGATCCTTCCCAAGAGAAATAAATAATTTGATAAACGGCATTAACATTCCCAATTTCGACCTCAGAATTCTTACTGACGAATGGCCTCAGTTAAAGACACTTAATCACTGACAAATTTGTATCTTTTACTCTTAATCCAATTACATTACGACTAAAAGCAACAGAAGTTCACTTAGTAGCAAATAGGATACATTCTACCGCTGTCTGACTCGTTCATATTTCGAGCATTGAAAATACACTTCAACAAATCAGCCTGCATCTATGTAGCGTACGCTTCTCTGAACTTCATTTAATAAACTACGCTTCAAATGATCTCTGAAGATGGACATGCTGCCTTTCGGTGTCATTTTTGCTCGGATTATATGAAGAAGTTTCGACAGTTTTTAATTTCGATTACTAATTCGACAAACACAATTTGATAATATCTTGAGGAAGTCCCCTGAATGCCAATTAATCTAATCGTCTTGGAAAGATTAACCATTTTGTAGTCACAAGATGACCCCCGGAAAGAACATTACTGACTTGCTAGTCAGAGAGTAAAGATTAAATAAACTTAAACGGAAGAGAGTTGACGTACAAAAGTCCTGTTTATACTTTCTGTGCAACATATTTCACATTAAATTTAAGAGTTATGAGGAATGGCATCAATGGAAACATAAGCTTAACAAATAATCATTTGATCGGATATAAAACAGGGAAAGAAATCCAATCGTCTTATTCTTATAGAAATCACTCTCTTTTTTGTTCTAGCTGACATGACTTAACTCTGAGCCGAATTATTTGGCAAAACTCCGTTGGCACCAGAGGCAAATTTCGAGTACATTTAATTTTCGGAATATTAAATGCTGAATTTTGATTGAGGCGGGCTTCCTCGGCAGTTATATCTCATATCTTCAGTTTTCCAGATCGCGTCCAGATTTTAACTGCAAGTATGGCATATGTTGCCGTCACACTGTAAGAAAAAACACAGCTCAGTCATGGTGAGCGCAGTAAGAGTACATTTTACTTGAAGTAACGATTCTTATCGATTGTATAAACAGGCTGCTTTTATTTAAGAGAATGATGGAGTTCATTATACAGGGTGCGAGGGATAAATTGACGTCTAAATTATGCAAAACTGAAAATAAAACTGACATTTCACGTTAACAGATATATTTACCAAAATGAAACAAAAGGTTAAAGGTATTCAATAAAACGTCATTGGCTTAAGCTACGACATCCAGACAACTTTATAATAATCTTTATCTCTTCTGGACGGTCTCCTTATTTAAGTTGGTGAATGCTGTCATAATTCTTGCCTTCCATATTTGGTGTTACAATAAGTTTTATTTGTATCTCGATCAAATGCACCCCCACACATAATAATCAAGTAGGTTGCATTCTGTGATTTGCGTAAAATGTATGGGGGATGTGGTCGCAGAAATTTCTGATAGGCATGACTGGATTCTTCTGCTTGTGTGGCATGATGCAGATCCCTGTTGCCAGACACAGGGTTTTCCAGCACCCCACACTCTTGACCCAACCCTACGTCCTCAAGACACATGATTTAGGCCTCCATGTTGATTCTGAGGCACTCTGGGAAGATGAATGGAGGCATAATTGCATTATCGCTAATGATCACTCAAAACACCATGATGTTTAGTGGATATGTCATCCACATTTTTCCAAATCCTCCGTAATGTCCTCAAATTGACACCCCAAAACCTTCGAAATGTTCGTATTGGAGTTTCCGGTGCGAATGCCAATCAGTACAGAAGGCCGTTTCCAAATTTCTGGCGGAGGGAATTGCATCATGCTATCTTACAGATGGTTCCCAACTGACCCTATTATACTGTGAATCGATAAAATAAAAAAAAAAACAACGCTCCAGCGTGAAAGTAAAAAAAAAATCTAAAATGGTGACAATTTAACCATCGTAACCTCTATATGTCGAGATTCTTGACAAAATTAACTAAAACTCCTATAAGTTAATCGATTCTGACATGGCATCTTGACTTCAGTCAATTTCTGACCGACGAGAAGTGGCTTCCGTCTGCCTTTTTTACAAATATTTTCATGGCAACTGTTATTATCAGATTTTTCGTTAGTGCATTTTATATATAAATTTTTTCTTTTCTCGAATTTCTGTAGAACTTTCTTCCTTATTTTTTCTCCCCTACCAACTTCAATCTTCAAAAAATTAAATGCAACGTCAATCGCTATCTTCTGACTTCCTGTCACGTTATTTTCCTTTCCTTACTTATTCTATTTTATTCCTTCCAATCTCCTGCGTGCTTTAATCGCCTTATCTAGGCGTATAATTATGAATCAGCTTTAATCGCCTTATCTAGGCGTATAATTATGAATCAGCTTTAATCCCCTTATCTAGGCGTATAATTATGAATCAGCTTTAATCGCCTTATCTAGGCGTATAATTATGAATCAGCTTTAATCGCCTTATCTAGGCGTATAATTATGAATCAGCTTTAATCGAATCTAGGCGTATAATTATTAGCTTTAATCCCTTATCTAGGCGTATAATTATGAATCAGCTTTAATCGCCTTATCTAGGCGTATAATTATGAATCAGCTTTAATCACCTTATCTAGGCGTATAATTATGAATCAGCTTTAATCGCCTTATCTAGGCGTATAATTATGAATCAGCTTTAATCACCTTATTAGGCGTATAATTATGAATCAGCTTTAATCGCCTTATCTAGGCGTATAATAGAATCTTGGTTACTTTTAATAGATCAAATAGTCCATTTATCTCCCACCTGTCCATTTATATATATATATATATATATATATATATAGTTGGTTGTCCAGGATACCCGTTCACCGCTGTAGGTTCCTGATGAAAAAGTGTCTGAGTTTCAAAAACGATGATATAGTTTAAAAATTGGTCTAGCGTATTGAACATTCTCACACAATACAGAATACAAACCTTACTGCCTAAAATCATATATATATATATATATATATATATATATATATGTGTGTGTGTGTGTGTGTGTGGGTGTGTATGTGTGGGTGTGTATCGTTGTACATATGCATAAATATAGTTTTATTCGTAATATATTTCCTTACATAACATGAAGAAAAACGGCTGTTGAAAGAATATTTTTAAAGAATTCATTGACTACAGGAGTTGAAGATAGCGAGTAATATCATACTCGGGGGCGTAATTTACATAATTTAATTATGCATAAGCCTCTTGGTTAGACACTGTTGTCTGTCCGATTAGCTTTATGACCTGATAAATAATGTCGATGTTCTGAAAGTAATAGACTAAATAATGAAACACCAATATTGACTAATA
>CAHIKZ030001913.1:1422500-1427500 GCA_903632075.3 Acanthosepion pharaonis
GCGTCCCACTTAGCAGGAGAAACTGTCGGAGTCAGCCGCCGTTCAGCAGTTATAATATATATATATATATATATATATATATGTGTGTGTGTGTGTGTCTGTTTATTCTGATATAATTAGAATATATCTATAATTACAATGAAAAAAGATAAGCGGAAATCTCATTATCACGGCGTGTGTTTACTCAAGAATACTTGACACTTGCCTTGATAAATGTCTTCAAGAAACGAAACGCGTTAACATAAGATATTTTACTTTTATGTTTTCATATATATATATATATATATACACCTTTGGAATGAAGGTCTCATTCAATCGAATAAGCGTCCGTCGCCACAGGGTGTTGACCTCTATATCTACTCTGATATATATATATATATATATATATATATATATATATATATATATATGTGTGTGTGTATGTGTGTGTGTGTGTACATAATAATTACGTTATTGCTTAAAAATACAGCTATTGATTATAGTGCATCATTAAAGTCTCATAAGTGCATAGAAATAGCCACTCTCTGCCAAAAACAAAACTTCCCTGTGAAACACGGACAAAATTAACGTTTATTTATGACTACTGCCGCACCCATTAAACCCTTATACACGCAATGTCAAATTAGCAATTTAGAGTAGAACCCATCCATTGTAACTCCATGATGGTCACTCCCTTATGATATATTTGAGAAGCAAAATATGCAGAGGTTCATATATTCAAACCACAAATCCCCTTTACAAGTTCCTCTTCATTTCAAATCACTCCCTACCCTTATAAACTTCTGACGATCCCGAATTAAATTTACACGTTCCTTAAATGTTGCTTTTTATAACTTGGTTAGTTGAAACAGCATTAGCATCTCTGGCTTTTCTCACAATTTTGGTTTTGATCAGCAAAAGTGTGCAGCTTTGATATGAGAGAACACTGGCGCCATTTGTACTGTAGCTTTCCAATCGCCACTTTCCACCGTCGACAGGGTTCGAAAGCGTTTTGGGCAGCTTTCCCCATTATAACACCTATCTAACGACGAAAAGTTATTAGCCTGTGTATCGGTAAATTTCTGAGATATGTCCGGGTGATCTAGATTCCTTGGTTCGACCATTTGATACCTTCTCAACTTCTTACCCTGAACTTGATCATACATTTTCTCTTCATATTCTATTTTTAAGGAGGAAGTTCCACTCAGAGAGCATTTTCTCTAGAATATTAGCATTTTAGAATAATCAGTAGGGAGGACATTTTCAGGATCACTACAATCTTAACATCTTAATGTCAAGTTTCAACTCTATACATCTTATATTCTATGCATCTATTGATTCGTACTTACACATGCTTGCACCAATCTCATTTTCTGGTAAACCTCTAATTTGCATTGTGATTGTGTTGTGGTAGGATCCACCTAATTTGCACAGTGAAGTACCGACCATATAAATATGGTTGGTACCGGGAGAGAGGGAGGAATCAAGAGATTTACTCTCAGTCGAACTCTGCATTTTGCAGTGAGGGACCCGGACAAGGCTTTGCCGAGAGGCAGGGTTTCGTCCGGGGTGGGAGACAGGCCTTGAACCCGTCTAGGCGGGTTCAGAAAGGCCATATTTTTGGCCGAGCCTACGGGCTCGGAGGTACCCACTTTAAACCGGTCTTGTGCCACATTTTATCCTCGTGGGTGGATAGATAAATACAGGAATCAAGAGATTCAACCAGAGACTCTGCCCGACTGTGACTTAGTCAACACATTCTCCAGGAACGGTCTTACCAGGAATATACAAAAGACTATATGTAAATATTGTGTACACTTTCTTGTTGAATACATTTTGTTCTAAGTACATTTTGTGTTGCATTATTATTCCATGCATTAGTCAAGTTTCAACAGATTGGATTTTTTTGTTGGGGGAACAATAGTAAAGGAATGTCTTCCATGCAAATTTTTCTATTACACAGTATTTATTACTTCATAAAAACACCGACACAGCAAAATTGTGTATAATGGTCCTAATTAAGGAGCCTAATTTCACATAGTGTCATAATATCCATATTATTGATGATAATCTTTCGGGGGTGTTTTTTTTTTTTTAACCTAGAGACACAGTAATGTATTTCGGCTCGGATTGAAAAAAGGAGTCAAGTATGAATTACAGACAAGTTAATTACCTTTTAAGTGCTAATAGTCTTGGGAAAATTATCAATCCAGCACTTCTCCCCACACAGCTATAAGTAAATGGTAAAACAGACCGGGTTATGCGTAAATAGTAAGATAGACTGGTTTCTATAGCCTTACGTGGCAACTAGTCTACATATAGTGACTCCATAAAATCAAACATCTCCCAGTAAACCTGGACCGTCATTGGTGATGCATCGGCACATGAAAACTCAGACTGGCTGAAATTATTCAGTTGTGTGAATTATGGAAATGGAGATAGTGTTTACCGATTATTTTCTTCCAGGGGACCGGTTTTCGTACATCAGCATTATAAACACTACGTCTGTGTTGCAATTCCTGAATACAGCTAGTGAATCAGATCCTTTTATACATAATTATAGAACTCTTACCTGATATTTATATCGCGCCTAATAAATACCAGTACTTCTGGAATGGAGCCAACCATTAGGATTTAAGAACTGTGGTCCTCCAATGATGATTCTTTTAAAAAATAATGTCATTCACTTAAGCTTTTGTCTGGCATCTAAAATGGCATTTAATTCAGAAAGATGCATTTGTGGAACATATAATGAGGAAAGTAATCTTGGACAATTTTGCATTCACTGTACACACCAAAGGCTAATCTATTAATCTAATAATCTCATCTAAGCTATAATCCACTTGGCTGTTCAGAAAATAAAGTCCGATTTAAAAATAAATCGTTTGTGTTCTAACATAATCGTAGCACAAAAAGGTATTATTAATTGCTAATGATTAAAGTGACCTCTGTGTTAATTTTATATCAGTCTATTTCAGAATATAACTTATGATATTATATAATCCTCATCTTTAAACATTATATGCATCATCATCTTAAAACAACATATCCGTCTCATCTTGAACATGAAAAAGAAAAGATGCATTTACTTTTTCTTGATTCGTTAGTGACGTGATTAATTAAATAAATAATTTATGACAATCGTAAATGACCGTCTCAATGTTCTTGATCGTGCCGAAGGAGACAAAAACTTCCAAAAATCGATATTGCACAAACAGAAGACTATGGCGTCTTTCTGGTTTGTCTGCCATTGGAAACTAATCACAGAATTACTACCGAAGTTTACACTCAGCAACCGGATGAAATGCACATTCATTTAAGCCAAATGTAATCAACGGTGGTTAATCGACGAGGTTCAATTCAGCGTCATGGAAATGTGCGGACACATGTTGGCAGAAGAACAATGGAAAAGCTCACCAACATGGGATACGAGAGTTTACAGCAACGGCAATATTACCCTTAGGCCTCGCCCCGTGATGACCACTTTTCTAATGCATCTTGGCGATTTTTCAAGGCAAATGACAATTTCTAACAAAAACGATAGAGGAAAAGTATTCAAATGTTTCTTGGCGTCTAAAACTTTAGAATTTTATCGGAAATGCATAAATAAGCTTGAAACTTGATCGCAGAATTTTATAGATGTTAAGTGTTGCCATTTTGACTGATCAAATTCTGTTTAAGTACATCATTAATTCATGAACAAAATTTAATTCTAAAATCGGAAATTACTTTCTGAATATGAGGGAGTGTTAAAATCACACATTTTCCATAAAAGAAAAACAGTAAGGAAAATCAGGCACTTGACCAAATCTTCTCTTTGAAGAACGATAGAATCTTCAAAACAAATTGCTAATCTTTATAATTTAGATCAACTAAATGCTGAATACTCAGAGGATGCGCGGTGGAGTAATGGATAGCGGCTCGGAGAGCCGAGTTCGAATTCCACTCGAATCCGTTACATTCACTTTCGTGCTAATACCCTTGGGAAAGGTATGAATCCTCTTCTCCTCTCTCCAGCTATGGGTAAATAGCAGCACAGATCTATAGCCTTGGATGGCAACTGGTCTACTGCAGAAAGCAATGGCAACCAACTGCGGGAGAAAATCTGCTTCGCCTCAGTGTGTATCATTCAGGGCACATAACTGAATAAAATACTGAATTTTAATAGTGATGCCGGCATCATTAGATGATTTCACCATTAATAACTTTACTAACCTAATAAATGAAATACACAACAGTATTGATATACCAGACGTCGTTCAATTTTCACAGCCTATGAAGACAGGTGCAAGCGAATGTGAACACCATTGAACAATCAGTCGAATGAGACATATAACAAATTTTGAGTTATTCTGGTAAATAAAGTTCGCGGAGGAATTAGACCGAAAATATGACAAAAACCGTGTGGGGTCGTTATAAATACTAGAAATATTGAATATGATATTTTTGCTAAGAAAGATCAATGCAGGTACAAAAGAATGAATATTTAAGTACTATAGATTATGTAAAAGCGTTTGATAAATTACGCCACAAAGAAATATTCTCACAAAAAAAGTAAACATAACATTAACAAACAGGGAAATTTTGTAAAAGAAAACAGCACTGAACTGTCACGCAATATAAGTCCTGCAATATGACAGTGACAATTACTTTACAGATTAAAAAGTAACTTTAAACATCAGAAATATTATTCTACAGAACGATCCTGTGAATGCGATGGACCAAACACGTGAACAACGACGGAGTTTTCGAAAAAATGTAAAAACAAAAACAAAAAAAAAATGAAACGTATATTTACATCATAAAGATGCAATTAAAATTTCTAGGGAACATAATGAAGAAAAAAAAGCTTTTGAAAATTTCCTATTCACAGGACGGATTGAAGACAACATGGACAACACATCACCTAACTAGTGTCCTTAATTAATGCAAGAAAGGTTTGAGTAGAGATAACAAAAAGACAAAAATTACTTAGAGCTACAAAGAATAAGATATCGTCGAATGACATGATCGCCAACGAC
>CAHIKZ030001913.1:1432500-1575000 GCA_903632075.3 Acanthosepion pharaonis
GACAGTATTTTGTCGTAATTTGGTTTAAATTTTTTTAAAAAATGCCTGCCCTCCAGCGTCATGTAAATGATCATAAAAGGTTTTAGATTTATATTACTAGAACCATATTTACTCTGATTTGCTCTGTGCCTGCCATTTCCCACAGGAGCCCTTAATATGCGACATCCTTCAGTAGTCTTTGTGCCCGTCCAGCAAATGGTCTACAGGTATTAAAATATTCACTTGAACACCTTAAGTGATGGATCTTTTAGAAGATGTAAACAGTAAGTTCTGAACAAAAATATTTGGTAATAAAATTTCAAACAATATTTTCATACTTTAATCGTGGCTTTCCTAAACTAACGTAAATATATTTCTTAACGGATTTTTGCAAGCCTACATCATCACGGAAACTCTCCATCAAATTACGTTCGCTGGGTCCTAAACTGCATGAATTTAAACGTGCTACTACGTTGACATCTCAGTTTCACACTTTCACTGTCGAAACGGTTAAATGTAACCGTCTTTTCTATTCTAACAGCTTCATGTCTCGCACCTCACGTCCGTGGGACTCATTTACTTGCTACTCTGGTAGCTATAATCTCTAAATATTCAAATGCAATGTCAATCTACATCTCTAGATTCCTTGATCTATTCCCTGTTCTTCTTTTCCTCTATCACGCCTCTTTACTCTTGCTTCCACTCTCTTGCGTGCTACTGACATTCCGGCCTGGCTTGGAGTGAAATGCTTTTAAAAAAAAAAAAAAAAAGAAAAGATAAGCCTTCACTGTGAAAGTATAATCGATAATAAAACAGAGAAAGCATTAAGTGAATATATAGATTAGCAGTTATGTCTTAGATCAAATTTATATTCTTTGACATCAACTTCCAGTTAAAGCTTGTTGACTTTTTTATATAAAATTTCTTAGTAACAATTTGGAACAGATAAACGTATGCACGACGGGAGTTTTTTTTTTTTTTTTTTTTTTTTTTTTCAGACATTGATTTTCCATATAGTCTGCGATAAATTCTACCAGTAAAACGAATATCGCAACTGTAAAGTACCTATCTACAAAAATAAAGTATATGTATATATGTTTAATGGCTATACTAGTTAAAGATTTAATTCTTTTTTCTGGCGTCTTCAAAAAAAATTGAAATTTTAATCTATCATTTCCATAAAAGAATCATTTGTCTTCATATATCAGTAGACATATTTTCTTCATGCGATTTTCTAAAAGTATCAAGACATTCACATTAAAAGTGAGATTTTCTTCTATGTCTTCATCACTTAATAATGAATGAGGTAAGACAGGTAAACGGAAAATAATAAGAAATGTTTTCTCTTTCGTTGGCATGAGATAAATTACTATTTCTGTGAGTTTTTATGTACTTTCTGCCATGCGTGATACCCACTTAGGCGGTAGTGTATCTTTCCATACATGAATGATGAGGCAGTTTTTTACCACAATTGGTTGCCATTTCTTTTTGCGATAGACCAGTTGCCATCCAAGGCTATAGAACCCAGTCTGTCCTGCAATTTACACATAGATGAGGGGAGATTAAAAGGATTCATACCTTTCTCAATTGAGATGTTCATGCTCAAAACTCGATTCAAAATTCCTCATTTTAGTATATTTTCTACCTTTACGAATAAAGCTGTAATTTTGAAAATACCTCCTGTATCTAACTATTAAGAATACTTTTAAGTATATTAACACAGATAAAATACATCATTACATATACATACGAATTTAGTAACTTGGACAGAGGTGTTTAATATTTTCAAGAGTTGCAACACATAAATTTTACATCTTGAAGCGTTAAGAAATACAAATTTGGCATATTTCAGCATTCCAACATAGAAATTGGCAGAGGTCCATTCTTCGCACAGAGGCATTTAACAAGTAATAGCCATTTATAATTCTTCCGTTATTATTTTTAGATTTTTGAAAAAGAAATGGTATATACGATTATTATTACATATAGTTACAATTGCATGGCTATTGTATTAGTGGATTATATTAGTAATATTTAGTACATTTTATAAACAAATTCTGAAAGTCGCTAACAAACTATAGTCATCTTAAGAAATTTTCTTCCATCATATACGTACGTTACAATGACAGTCAAACTGTTTTTATAATACATAGTCAAAACTGTTTTTATAATTAATAATAATTTTCGGAAAAAAACACATCGGCTTTAATGTAATGTTCGTCATCATTTTTCCCAAGCAAATTTAAATCGTCCAATTAAAACGTTTTTTTTTGTTGTTTTTTTTATTTTTTTGGTAGATGTTAGAATTCATAAACTGGGTATATTACATACATGGGAGCTGAACTTTTAAAAATCAAATGCCATTTTCTTGGTAATAATTTCTGCAAACAGAATTTTAATACGATCTTGGGAACCTTTTATATTTGATCAGATTTACTCTATTAAAGTAACACACAGCTTCGACAATCTACAACCAGAAAGGAAAAATAATTTTGCCGTTTTTAAAGGGAAAAGTTTGATATGGATATACCAGCATGGTAGCATTCAAACATCAATATATTAATTTTGAAAATGAATAAATCCAGTAATCAAAATCACCGAGCTCAATGAACAGATTAGTGTTCGATTTATTGATTGCATTTGTTTAGATGAAATCATTAAGATCGATACTAGCACGCACTTAATATTATATAATCATTTTTTTTAAATTCCTCATCGATCTCACATACACAAACTTTTCTTTTTTGTTTTGAAAGAGGAATTAGTAATAAAATTAATGGACAATCCTATTATAGTCCATCTTGTTCCTTCATTGTCACGTATTTTACGCCCTGTCAATATCTCATAAGTCATGCAGTATTCCGTTTTAGTCGCAAGGAAAAAACGGAATAAACATGTGAATAGTTTCAGTGAAAGAAAGAGAAGCGGGTGATAATGCATACATGTATATAACGTTCGCTTTAGAGAAATGGAAAATCTTGTCAATTTTAAATCATTTCATTTGTACCCTCTTATTTCTTTATATAATGCCCTGCATTTCTATTTACCATTGTTTATATAATGTCCTGCATTTCTATTTACCACTATTGTTTATATAATGTCCTGCATTTCTATTTACCACTGTTGTTAAAGTTGTTAAGCTCAAACATGCAACCATTCATTAGGGAGGAATTTCCAAGTGTATTTTATAGTCGTAAAACTGGCAAAGGGTTTAATTAACAAAAGAATTATGAATCATTAGAAATAGGAAAACCTTGAAATTTTCACGAGTATTTCTAATTGGGTAATTGTTTTAATCAAAACCACCTCAGCAAGATAATAAATCCACTAAGATACAAGGGGTTACTGAGGGGGAATGAATTTGAACACAGAGAACTAAAGAGCGAGAACGATAGAAGATTAATCAAGAAGACAGTAGATAACGACTAACATTGCATTTGGATTTTTGAAAATCAAAGTTGGCTGGAAAGCATGGATACGAAAGAGGGCTTCACCAGCGAGAAATGCAAGAAAAGAAACTGTTAGTAGAGAACTTGAAACGTTATTGCCGGTTTAGTACTATACTTATATTCCTAAAGTCTACCTACCAATCATCCCGCTGATGAGGAAAAAATACTGGAGATATCAGCGCTGGATTTCTATATGATAAGCATCCTGCTACACGGCAGTGAATGTTAGACAATGTTGCTGGGGATGAGGAGAAAACTGAAGGCAGCAGTGATGTGGTTCTACAAAAGCAAACTGAAAATTCCATTGTCAGAGCAAGTAAGCAAAACGAGAGTCGTAACTAAAGTAGTAACAAGAAGAACAGTTAAAATTCAGTATCAGAAAAAGACATCTGAAATTCCTTGGACACATAATGAGGAACGCGGACTTAGACAAAAAACTAACCCTCACGGACATATAACCTGACGGAATACATTTCACTTTAGTTTGGTTTTGAATTAAAAATTTCTCAACGCAAGAAATCCCAGTCACCCTTGCTATTTAACCTATAGCTAGGGAGAGATGATTGCAAAATCGGATCTGGTCCTACCGAAAATCTGTTCTGAATCGACAAAATATAAAAACGCAATAAAACTAAGACATTATTTCCTTAGAGAAGTTTTTAATTGCTTTTATGAATAATGTATATTAAAGACAATATTTTTTGAAGAAAATAAAAATTTCAATAAACAATTAATTTTTACAAGTTCAGTTTTTGTCAAGTTAAAATTGAATAATTCATAAAGTTTTTGAATCTTTTAAAGTTCAGTTTCAATGAGATAATTATTAGTTAATATTTTTATTGAGTAAAACTCTATTTACTAATAGATTTTTAAGCTTATTAAAATCTGAAGTCACCCGATTATTTTTAAAGGCTTTCAATTTGTTTTTGTATATGCATATAAATGCAGAATTTTTTAAGTATATATGTACAAACCTATACATCTTTCTTAAAAGGCTATTTTCCTCGACTTAAAAAACAAAACTCTAATGAAATATGTCGCCTGCTACACCAAACTTAACTATGAACATGTTCAGCGGTAAATCCGCCGTCATTAAAACAATTAACACGCCAGAATAACAAGACCGCTGGTTAGGAAATGCATGTATACAGCATTTCATGCTACAAGTAAGTAATATTTGTGTTAAATAAGATTAACTTAACTTTAAATTTTCCAATGTTCCTTAAATAAAGTCTCAGAAATATATATTTTATTTTTCCAAGATTTTTAAAAGGGAAAATTAGGTTTTGCTTACAAAGGACTAAAACGTGACTGACGCTATTGATTTTATTGGAAAAATCTATTCCACTCATTATAATTTCTGTCTTAAATGCACCAAAGGATTTTGCTTACGAGGAATAGTAAATTTAATCCTTTAGCTTTCATTTAAATCTAAATAGAAAGCATCAGGAAAGAATTTTCATTTTTACAAACTCATTATACTCATTACAAACTCATTACGTATACCCAATTCGTGAAGGTAAGGAATTATAAATGTATAAGTTTTAAAAATACGAGTTGCTTATACAGTAAGTATTCTAATTTCAACTTCCTTCAAACAGTCAATTTTTTAACGTTGAAATCAACTGCAATATTTTATAACCTGAACTATTAGTGACAAAACGGGTCACGGGCAGTCTATATATATATATATATATATATATATATATATATATATATATATATATATATATATATATACGGTTTTCATTGTTCAGACTGTTGAGTTACTAAATGTAAATAACTGAAAATGAGACATCTAGAAACCGCATGGCACGTGGAACTACAACAAACTACCCCAGGTGAATAAATAAGTGGTTCGGTTCAAAATTACACCTGAAGATGTCCGGAGCGTACAACGGCAGAAACGCCGTGAATATGACAATAAAGATGTAATACATTATGTAAGTAGTTAGAATGCCTCAATGATATATATATATATATATATATATATATATATATATATATATCGTATATTTTGGCTGCATATTTTCATTGGGACATGATTCATTTAATAATTTAGACAAGACAAGTTTTTGGCGTCATTATTCAAGGAAGTGAGAAAATTACTGTGTTGACACATATTGCTTATTCCGAGTACTTTCGACATTAGCACAATTTCATGATATTGTTTGTTTGTTTTTTTCAAGACAATAAATGGAATCTTGTCACTGAATATGAAAAAAAGAATTGAAAATAAGGAGATAAAAAATTGTCTAAATTGTTCAAGTATGAGACTGGTGTATACAAAATACATTTCATTATCCAAAAAATACTATTCTTAAAAGAGTGTTTAATACAGAGTAGAGCAAATACAATTATTTATTCGAAAATTATAACACAGATAACAAAAATAACCATTTTGTTTCAACACTTCTGGTGTCTTATCAAGTGATGGTGTTGAATGAGGAATAAAGTGTTTTAAAAGGTTCAAATCAATCAGACAACCCTCGCTAGGGGAAACGCCGTTACATAAGATGTAATGACCAATCAAAATACAAATATATGAGAATTCAAAAACCTTGACAACGAACCTTGGCTATAATAATTAATTAATGCTTTAATGTTAGGGTTAGATAAAATAGAATTAACTCTAATTAATTAATATCAAATTTTACTATAAAATTCTAAATTAAAGATTACCAATTTTAAATTTAATCTGTATTTAGTTTAAAATATTAGAAAATTATTTGAAGAAGAAGCTGAGAAAAATACATATGTTTTGTCATTGATTTTGTTTTTATTGAAAGGCCAAAAATCTAGTTAGAATAAACGTTAAAATGTTGCTCTAAGCTTCGTTACAGCTTAGATACATTTGAAGTGAGGATATGGGCAGGGGAGGGTGAAATCTTGCAAAAGACAATACATACACGATCAGATTTTAATACACAAACACGCAGTCATATTTAGATATATGATAACGGAAAAAGCGCTGAAACAGGAAATAGGTGCTCACGGCCCCTAAAAAAACGACAACATATATATACAATGAAAGGTACATATAAGCGATTACACACACATATATTGATAAAAACACGCACATATACAGACCAAAAAATATTCAAATTTGAAAGTGCCTTACTTCTTGCCTATCTCACACTGCGAATTTTTTCTAAGCTCTGTACAAAACATTAAATCTGTTACGAAAAAAGAACTTAACAAAATGAACACAAAACGATCAGCTTTAAAAAAGGACTCGTAACTGGAAAAACCGAATGAAAAAAGGATGTTAACAACAAATACTTTTTCACACCCAATCCAGTTCATCCGGAATCAGAATCAACGTTGAGTTTAAGTAAGCCAATGAGCCAATTGGAGTAAAGTGGCATGCAGATTTAAATTTTTCCCACTTGTGACGAATGCAGCTATCGATTTTTTTTTTTTTTTTTTGCATGCTACCATGCTAGTTAACATTTGTGTCAGTCAGCTGTTGGCTCTCACTCTGGCCAGTAGAAAATGGCCGCAAACTACATAAAAACTGCCGTAGAAGCATGAAAAAATAGATTATTTTCACTATCGATGGGAGTTGGGAAATGCAACGTCGGTCTTGACCTTCCCGATAACTTGGATCATGTGCATGTACATTTTGGTGCAAATCCGCCGAAAATTGCGGCCGTGCATTCGTTACACACACACATACTTACATCCTGCCTTTTATAGATAGAGATACGGGCAAAGATATATAGATAAAAATGGTTGAATAGATAACATTTGATATGGGTAGAATAAAAAAACAAATATTCATCAATGGACAACATAAGGAAAAAAGAACACTATGATATATAGAAATGGATAAGAAAAAAAAGTACATAAAATACACACACATAAGAAAACACAAAATTCCAATGTCCAATGTAAACCTTAAACATAACACTATCTAATATATAAAAAAAGAAAACACCTATACACACAAATATATATATAAATATTGCATATATATTTATATACGCATTAGTACACATACACGAGTACATATATATAACAATATGTGAAAAAAATACAAATAAAAATACATACGTATGTGTACACACATTCTTCACTACAAACAGAAACATACAAAAGTATACCAACACACATACATATACATACACATATACCTATATATATACAATCCTATATATACACATATACATATATACATGCATACATACACATATACGCATATGCATATATAAACTCACATAGAAATAAATATAAATATATCAACCTACACAGCGACATAAAATGTGAATAAAATAAAATAAATAAGTATATATATATATATACATACATATATACACACAAACACAGATATATACATATACAGACATATATACAAATATATATATATATATATATATATACATATAAACTAATATATACATAAACATATATATATATATATATACATATAAAAACACATATACATGCATAAACCTGCACATATACTAAAAATATTATCCAAATGAAAATAAAGGACCATAAAATCTATACAAGATTAAAATGTAACAAAAAACACAACTGTTCATTATTACATCTACAATCAATTATAAAACCATTATCAAACAAAATACATTCCAAAACACTGAGATATGCAAATATACAAATATATATACAAAGATACACACACACACACACACACACACACACACACACACACACACATATATATATATATATATATATATAAATGGTGGTATAGTTCGACTTGTAGTAGAGCAAATCGGAGGAAAAATGAGGAATAAAAAGAAAGAACCAAGAACATTAACATAAGGCGAAAACCATCGTCCAGAGTTCAAGATCAAAAAAACCTCTAACGCGAGTAAATGCAACTACGTAAAGCGCTCAATACGCGAAGTATAGCAAAACCTAACATAATCCTAAGGCGCCGGACAAGTTTTTGAGTCCCTATACTTGTTGAAGACTCTGTTATGATGTATCTTAATTATTTTCCAGGTTATCAGCACAATTATAGCTTAATTTAAGAGTATTACAATTGAATAGTTTACTTATTGGGTTAGTTCCGGAGTCGGGGAAATGTTTTTGATGAGATTTAGAAATGTATGTCCTAGTTTGGTTTTAACCATTAGGTTGAAAGGGGAAGTAAACCAAATGATCTTTCTGGATCTTCTTTTCTTATTGTGGTCATAATTAACACGATTTCTATATTGAATAGTGGTATCCTTGTAGCTACTATTTTTAAAGACAGAATTGTAAAATTCACGATGTTTATTACAAATTACTTTGCTAGAAGAGTTAGTACTTATTCTAAATTCAATAGAGGAGGGTATGTGCTTGATAACCGAAGCGGGGTGGATGGAATTGGGATGTACATATACTGGGTTAGAATTAAACTTCACATAAGGTTGAAAAGAGCTGCTAGTAAGGTCTACGGTGACGTCCAGAAAATCTACTTTAATGTTAGTCGTAACTATAGTCTCAAGACCTAAACCCTTAAAGTCCCTATGGATCATTTTTTAATACGGTCTACCTTAATTTTTGTGGAGTTTTTAACAACTAATAAGCCATCATCTCTATATAATGCTACATTATCAGAATCTACACATTCAAAGGCACTTAAATTGTATAAAAAGAATTATCCCACCAAGTCAGATGCCTTCAGCAGAATCTAAACAACCTATTGAAATGTCAAAATTATCGCTGCAAGACTTTTTGGTCCACTGTTCTTCATTGTAAACCACAACAGAATTTCGACATTTCATGATTATATCCCCGTCATTCTCAAAATCATTGGAGTATTCCTGAGCGAACTCCAATGCCAAAGTGAAAAGATCTTTAGATATGGAGGGATGATAGTTAATAATGTCGAACTGCATGAAAGTGCAGTTGTCCTTATTTTGGCTTGGCTCTGAAATCAGTTTTATTTATCGTAAAATTTAATATTAATTATAATGAATTCTATTTTAGTCTAACCCTAACATTAAAGCCTTAATTAATTATTATAGCCAAGGTTCGTTGTCAAGTTTTTTGAATTCTCGTATACTTGTATTTTGATTGGCCATTCCAGCTTATGTAACAGCGTTTCCCCTAGCGAGGGATGTTTGATTGATTTTAACCTTTTAAAACCCTTTATTCTACATTCAACATCATCACTTGATAAGACACCAGAAGTGTTAAAACAAAATGGCTATTTTTGTAGTGATTTTATAGCATACGTATGTTATAATTTCCGAATAAATAATTATATATATATATATCGGTTTGATATGCAAAACTTTATGTAACATGCTCATTAATGAAAAACATGAGAAAAGTTTTATTAGATTATACTTGAAATTATGCTTCCTGTGCCATCCCCCACCCCTCCAAAAAAACTATGAGGTTTTAAACTCAAAGTGTTTGGTCGCATGTTGTCAATGATGTTTCTTTATTTTATTTATCTGGCTTGAGAAACGTCAACAAAACCTGAGAAATGTACCAACAGCAAAGTGATCTGTCTACAATCGTCTGAAATGATAGAAAATATCAATGACTGGTACGTACTCCAAGACGTTTGATAACGTGACAAGACTTAATAGGAATCGGATTCATTTGTTTCCTAACAAAATTGCGTGAAGGGAATACACTCATCATTATAGAGAATTTGAACTCGGATTAAAGATTATTTTTTCCTCGCACGTTTAAGAAAGCTTACCAATAGTTGATAAATAATAGACACAATTGGAAAAGTTTCGGATGATCAAAAACTGAAAAGAAAAGAATAAGAAAATTTCATGTGTATGCAATGTTCTATAGATGTTTTTGTGTATAATGATGATTTCCCGACAACATGATGTCTCCCCTTTAAAATCAATGAAACTTTTTATGGCAGGAGAGATCTAAGAGCAGTATTTATCGTGGTTTGATTTTCTCTTTGTTTGACAAGAAGAAAAAGACGCAATTGCTAGCTTGTCCATTAAAAGAAAATCAATACGAATATACCCTTTGGTCGTCTGTTGGATGAATTGACCTGAAGTCGATATGACGAAGCGATCTTTGAGGCGAAACAAGAAATTTTCTTTTCTCTCTATGTTGATTGGTTATTCTAAATATAAGAGTGTTAAAAAAAATGCCAAGCTATTTGAACAGACAACTGTGTTTTCAATCACTTGAAAACTTTACTATGACGAATTTGTATTAGTAATTTAAGTATTTGTTCCCTTTTCTTTGCTTTTCATGAACATTTATATTACATTTGACTGAGCAAATTCCACTTTACCGTTATTAGCGCTGATGGCAGTTGAGTTCAACAATGACAAGCAGGAACTTTCACACTAGCTACAAAGGACAGGTTTCTGTAATATAACAAAGAATTATCCTAATAAACAAAGTCTAAGAGTTTGAGTGGTGCATACTGAAGCTTGAAAGAGCTACAACATCGTACCGTGTAGTCGACTGTATCTATCCCGTCTGTTTTGCTTTCGATATGTCCTGTGAGTTTCATATTTTCCAAAGCTTCCTTCCTCACCATGCAAACAAGTAATTAACACTCTCTCTTTCTGATTTTGAATATAATACTTCTTTTTAATTTCCATTTTTTTCTTATTTACGCAGTCCGTTCATAGTATTCACAGTATATTTTGGTAGAACCATATTTCTGCTGTTTCCAGCTTTTGAGTCTGTTATTCACTGCCATATCGTCGGATTGATATTAGCGGCAAATTCGTCTCTGCTTTCAGTGTTTCTAGCGAAATATGCTTGTTTTCTAGTAATTTCGAGGCAGCCACATTCATTTTTATGAAAATTAACATCAACATGTTTACGAATATTACTCTCGAGATTTCGAATTAAATTTTGTAGCAACATTTTCATGGAGATTAACAGCAAAACATGGCTATCTCTGGCGAAGTTCTCATTCATAGTCCCTCCTCCCACTGTGAACTGCTTTCTTCCAGGATGGACAACCTGAAGCAAACTTTTCTCACTCCATGATGTTTGCCTTTTTCAATGTGTTTGGGATGGACTTAATATTATGATTTCGTTTTGTATGCTGGTCTTTTCTTTGAGCCTCAATTCACGGTATATAAACTGCTCAGAGATAATATTTCCTTCATTCTGACCACATGACAGCAGTTTTTGAGTCTCGTCTATGAGCATTATCTGCCGTACAGCAGGATTGATATTAAATACTAATTCATCGTTGCCTTAGTTGTTTCTAGCTAAGCCTGCGGTCAAACCAATTTGAAACAACGGTTCCTGTACGATAGCCGAACATAAGCAACGTCCAGCCTGATCAGTACCTTGATTGGTAACCACTTGAGAATGCGAGTAAGTTTAAATGTGCGGGCGATGTAATGGATAATGTCTGTTAAAAGCCGAGTTCCACCTCCATTTGAGTTTGTTATAATCCCCAGCCTTTCCTAAATATGCAGTCATCTTTTCCACTGGTTATTTCTAATAACAAGATTCTGTTCGTGATATCACATGATAAATTATTCATCATCAAATGTGGCAACTGAGGATGATGTATATGTAAATGCGACCAGCAGAAATTTTATGTAGTATTTTAAGCAATAAGATTTATTCCAATGTTTCTTCTCCTCCTTCCGGGCATCTAGCGTATCTATTAGACGCAGTGTTCCGTTTGAAAGGGATATTAAAAAAAAAAAGATTAGCATTTTATTCTATTCAAAGTAATTGAGATGAGGACGGATAATTTTTTTTTTTTTTTTTTTTTTTTGCAACCACCATGCCTCCATTCTTCCAATACCTTGGAGATTATTGGTCGTTTAAACAAAAGTTATTATGATATTTTGTATTGTAGACAAAAGTTTTGGAACGTCGGAATTACATTTGAATTACTTTATTTAAATTTTAGGTGGAGCAGTAAATTCATTTTTTTATTTGTTTGTTTTTGTTTAAATCAAAATGGGAGCATTTCTTTAAAAGGTGGATATTTATATATATAATATCATATTTTTATATTGTTTATATTCTTTGTTTAATTGTATACGGTGAATTCAATAACTAAAAATTACTATTCTTAAAAAAGAGTGAGGTAGAGCAGATATAATTATTTTTTAAAAAAATTCCTAAAATCATATACATATGTTATTAAAGTAAAATTTATCCTTTTTTACAAAAGTTAGAATGACCAATCAAACCTAAGTATAGGAAGATTCGTTGAAAAATTACGTTAGAACAGACGCTACAATATCCGGTCATTTGACAATACATGTATATATTTTAAAAATCCCTATTAAGTTTAAAAAACTATAAATTATTGAGGAGGAGAAAAGAAAAAAATACATATGTTATTCAATTTATTTTTGTTGAATAGAAAAGACGCTAATATCCGGTCATTTGACAATACTTAAATTCACGCGCAAAACAACAAAACACAATCAGATTATAATACATAAGCACCCAGATATATTTAGATATATATACACACAAAAAAGCGACGAGACAGGAACATCTCCACAGCCCTTTATGAAAAAAGGAAATAATATTATTTAACATATTAAAACGAAAATTCCAAAACCACAAATATCAATAAAAACATATTTTAATCATATAAGTTGATAACAGTTTCATTATATATTAGTAGAAAGGAAAATAAGATAAAGAAAACCTACAGAAATAAGTGTACTGTCTTACGTATATACATATATACACATATACACGCGGCAGCAAACACAAACTAACACACATATACATACATACATACATACATACATACATACATATACATATATATACATATATATACACACACAGAAATACATACATATAAATATATAAACATAAACATATACACACATATACATAACTATGATAACAAGTACAATTACATACATATAAACATATATACACGCATATATACACACATTTATGCACAGATACTCACATATATAAACGCACATATATAAACGCACCAATACACATATGAACATATATATACACATAGACTAACTACTGTGGCAGTAATGACATACCAAAGTTTCCATACCTACACATACACACAAACAATCTCATATATAATAGGTGTCACACACATATACATCCACAAACATACATATACCCTAACATACATATATAAACACATTCATACAAACAGAAATATACGTAAATATAAATTTATATACACAATAAAATAGGACACATACATATATATATATATACACACACATGCGCACACATATATATATATACACACATATACACACACACACACACACACACACACATATATATATATATTTATATATATATATATATATACAGTGGCACAAAGCTGAAATTAGGGGACACCCAGTGAGGAACGAACTCACTACTAAGTCGCAATTGATCTAGCGAGCCAAGCTTGTCAACCGTTACACCGCCTCGAGGTGTTTATATATATATATATATATATATATATATATATATATATATATATATATATATATATATATATATATATATATACATACACACATATACATCAACATTTTTAACCTCTTCTCTTCTTATCTTTCCTCACACTCCCACCTCATATATACATATACACACATATATGTGTATTGCTTACCTACATAGTGTTATTCGTGTTGTTGTATATGTGTATATATGCATTTGTGTGTAGGTTTGTGTGTTTGTACTGAGGAATGTGTAGGTTTGTATATAAGTGCATTTATGTGTTGGTTTATATATATATATATATATATATATATATATATATATATATATATGTGTGTGTGTGTGTGTGTATGTGTATATATATGTGTGTATATGTATATATAAGGTGGGAGGGTGAGGAAGATAAGAAGAGAAGTGGTTAAAAAATGTTGATGTATATGTGTGTATTTGTATATATATATATCGAGGCGGTGTAATAGTTGGCAAGCCTGGCTCGCTAGATCATTTGGGACTGAGTAGTATATTGGTAATGTTATAAATAGGTATAATTATGTATATGTTTATATGTAGATATGTATGTATGTGTATATATATGTATGTTTGTGGATGTATATGTGTGTGTTGACACCTATTATATATGAGATTGTTTGTGTGTATGTGTAGATATGGAAACTTTGGTATGTCATTACTGCCACAGTAGTTAGTCTATGTGTGTATATAGGTTCATATGTGTATTAGTGCGTGTATATATGTGTTTTTATATGTGAGTATATGTGTGTATATATGCGTGTATATATGTTTATATGTATGTATGTTTTTGTGTACTTGTTATCATAGATAAGTACATGTGTGTATATGTTTATGTTTATATATTTATATGTATGTATTTCTGTGTGTGTGTATATATGTATATATATGTATATGTAAGTATGTATATGTGTGTTAGTTTGTGTTTCCTGCCGCGTGTATATATATGTATATACGTATGACAGTACATTTATTTCTGTAGTTTTTCTTTATCCTGTTTTCCTTCGCCTAATATATAATGAAAGTATTATCAACTTGTATGATTAAAATGTTTTTATTGATATTTGTGGTTTTGGAATTTTCGTTTTAATATATTAAATAATATTATTTTTAACCATTTTTATCTTTGTATAATTGCTCGCTTATGTTATATTTTAATAAGGAGCTAGCATTTGTTTAATGATACTTTCAGTCTTAAATATTTATTGGTTGTGGTATCTGATTGTCAAGGTCAATGTCTGGGGATGTGTGTACATGTATTTATCGGTGTCTATGTGTATGGAGAGTGCATTCACTTTTAATTGTGTGTGTGTGTGTAGGTATTGGTTTCCCCGTTTCCTTTTTTCATAAAGGGCTGTGGAGATGTTCCTGTCTCCTCTCTTTTTTGTGTGTATATATATCTAAATATGTCTGGATCTTCAACATCATCACTTGATACGACATCGAGGGTGTTGAAACAAAATGGCTATTTTTGTAGTGATTTTATAACATATTTATGTTATAATTTTTTTTTTAAAAAAAAATATATATATATATATATATATATATATATATATATATATATATATATATATATATTGTTGGTAATATATTTTTTACATAAATATATTGCTGGTTATATTTTCTTTTCTTTTTTACAAAAATGCATTGTTGGTAATTTTTTTTAATATGAAAGTATATTGCTGGCATTTTTACTATAAAAATTTATTCTATACTTTCATAGTTTTTTTTTACCCCATTTTGGCAGTTAACTATTTGCCCATATCTTGGAACCTAACAGTTAGTATTTCATTATCATAATAATAAGTTAGGACAGAAGAAAGCGACAATCTCCCCCAAGTTGATCTCTTGATCCGGTACGATGTTGCTTTGGTTCTTTTTCCTCGCCATCCTTTCAGATAACTTGACCGACTGCCGAAGATAAGGTTTATGGTGCGGGTCGCCCTCAGTCTGTAGCCCAAATCACCATCCCAGAGTTGTCCTCCTAGACTGGATTCCAAACAGTCTGCCCTAATATTTACTCAGAGCTGGAAGGGAGATAGAATCATTTATGAATCAAGGGTATTTGTACGTAAGTGTCTATAACGAACACGTCAAGAATTCTAACTCGTCTCTATCAAATTCCCAATCCGAGCCACTATCCATTGCTCCAACCTATTTAATACATTTAGTCGATTTATTTGTGCAATCATCTAATTAGATTCTAATCAATATCTAGCAAATTACTTTTTCCTTTTTTGACACGAAATATAGTTGTATTGATTATGTTAAGTCGGATAGATTTTAAACTTTCCAGACAAATGATTTTTCGATATAAAAGTAATTCTAATTCAGATTAACAATGATCTGAAAATGGTTGTATGTGGAGCATAAGCACGGCCAATGAATAGCAGAGGGTATTTTGAGATCAAGATATCATGCTGAATTCAGACTCACCATTCTCCTGCATTTTTGCGACCTATCCAGTCTGCCAAACTATTTTATCCCCAGAGATGATTGGAGAAAAGACAAATTCATATAATATTCACAGAATATAACACTCAGTGTATATATATATATATATATATATATTTGTATTTCCTATTTATTTGTATTTCCTATTTATTATTCATGTTATGTCGGATAGATTTTAACCTTTCCAGACAAATGAGTTTTCGATATAAAAGTAAATCCTATTCAGATTAACAATTAGCCGAAAATGGCTGTATGTTTAGCATAAGCACGGCCAATAAATAGCAGAGGGTATCTTGAGGTCAAGATATCCTGCTGGGTACTGAATTCAGACTCACCATTCTCCTGCATTTTTTTGCGACTTACGTCTGAAAAACTATTTTATCCCCAGAGATGAATGAAAAGACAGATTCATGAAATATTCAGAGAATATAACACTCAGTGTAGGTTAAATATTTTATACTTTTCATCAAATGCATCATGGTTGGATCCAACAATTAAACCATCTTCAAATGTAACATCCATTAAACTTCCATTAAACTTCCATTCAAAAGTCCAACGTTTTCTCATATCTAAGTAAACAGTCGCCCACGGAAATACGGCCCAACAAGTTATTTTGTGTTGAGTTTATTCGGAAGTCACACATTAACGGGATTAATTTAACCAATCATAAAAAAAATTCTGCGTTTAAAGTTTTTTTTTTTTTTTTTTTTTTTTTTAATTTCCTGGACAAAGCTTTTCGGTATATGATTGCTGATTAAAAGTATCATGTAGTTGTTCTCGCACGTGAAGCAGCGAAAGACGACGCGTATATTACCCAGGTTGGTTCATATAAAATGATCTATGTTTTACGGCCTTCCATACATTTATCGTGCACTCACAGAGGGTCATCCCCTAACTCCATTTAGTACGTCTCTCAGATTCAGAAAGCTAAAATCATTCCCTATCACCGGCAGCATCATAAAAAGCTTTAATTATGTCATGATTTTCCCTTCGAATTGCATCTGCTATTCTATTTCGATCTTTTAGATTAATGTTTTGGTTTAGTAGCATCCTGTAATATTACAAAAACTACACCTAAGGAAATCATTTCTCTGCTTAATATCATTGTCTCCTAACCTAAAACAAGTCCAGGAACAAAACTGTTTGAAGTGTTTACTATTTATTAATTCCACAATCTGAATTATTTATCATGGATTCTGGGTAGGCGACGATCTTTCATATTTCAGATAATATTTTATGTTTTGAAAAGGTTTATCGAAATTATTTGAAATAGATATCTTGAAATCATGGTCTGGTCATTATCAGACTACAATGGATATTTAAAAAAAAGACTGTATTTGAACAATCTACTTTCTCATAGTTAATTGACACATCTTAGCAGTAGCACGGAAATCTGTTAGTCATATTGTAAGCCTTGATATGATGTATTCTTACAGTTTTGATGTAGCATGTATTGCTACTTGTAGGGGATTTAGTTTCTTCGGAAGCGAGATTTGACATTTGAATGATTAAAAACGATGGGTGAGTAAAATTGAACAAGATCGGAAATCGATTAAATAAGCGAGAATCTCCGATTTTTAACAGGCGATCAATGACAGCCAGTATACACCATTCGTACGATCTTTAAGGATAATCTACGGATAAAAAACAAATCAATTAATTAAAAAACTTGTATTTTCCCAGTCATCTTTCCAATACGTGACCATCTTTATGAGTTTAGTTTTTAATTATTCATTCCGTTCGCTTGGTTCATTTTTACAACATTCTTTATTTAATTTTAGACAGAATTTGGATTTAAACTACACGCTCATTCTACAAATATTTTTTCTTGTCAATCTCTAAACCACAAAACAAAGTGCAAGAGAATCAAAACAATTGGTGCTTCTTTAAAATTCAGTATTCGAGTCTGTACTATCCACAGAAAGATGCCATAATAGTTACAACACGGAGAACACATTTTTTGAAAGGGGTTCGAATTTCGACTATATGTCCTAATGCAAGTACAAATTATGAATTCCTTACTTTATCTCGACACCAGTTTTTGCGATCAAAATTCTCTTTACTGGTATTAACAGAAAAATATTGATGTTTACTATGATTTTTACTATGATTTACTATGATGTTTCATCACTTGATAAGACACCGGTGGTGTTGAAACAAAATGACTATTTTTGTAGTGATTTTATAACATATTTATTTTATAACTTTTAAATAAATAATATATATATATATATATATATATATATATATATATATATATATATATATATATATATATATACGTACTATCATGATATTGGAGCAGGTCATTTTATTTACGTGAGTGAGTGCGTTCAAATTTAAAAATTAAAATAAATAATTAAATATTTACATTTATATTATATTTAAAATTAACTCATTAGATGAGTATATTTTAATTTTAATTATATTGTTTGTAGTTGTAAGTTATGTAAGTGTGTGCATATATTTTTATATGTGTTTATCTATATATATATATTATATTTTTTATATTACTTTATTTATATTATTTTATCTGTATTTATTTATTTTAAAACCCCCACCACCAGGCGGCGTAGCTGGTGTTCGATATACAGGTTATTTTTTAAAAATATGTTACAGAGCATGCGCCGAATTTTAATTTCTTTCTCATCTGTATCGAGATCATTAATATGTTGGCTTCTAATCTGACAGAAAAGGTAAAGTATGCTTTTGACTCGATCCACGAATACATCAACACGGTGAGACAGGTTCTTAAAAAGAACGCAATATATAAACTGTAATCAGGTGTCTCTACGTGGTATACACTCATGTAGGCACGTTATATACTAAGCCCACGTGATGTGTGAATGTTCAAGGTGTCCTTAGTAACCTCTGCTTATGTCATCATGCTCCACACCTCTCCAATAAATGCACGGAGAATGTCAAACTTTAAGTCGTCTAAATAGAAACGATTGATAGTTTAAATCGATTAAATAAGTGTACATCTGAATAGGAAGGATTACAAGAGAAATAATTATAGTCTGTCTATATTTCTGAGATGAGGTATTATGTACATTATTTACATTATTCGGTCTATTGTCCTCATCTTTTTCGCCATATCTATCACAACGTTTCGGCCGTTGTACGCTCTAGCCTTCTTCAGGTGGTTAGAATGTCGAACCGAACCCTTTATTTCGCTCACTGGGGTAGACTGTTCTTGTTCCACGTGTCATGTTTGATGGATGTCAGTTATCAGTTATTTCCTGTTAATTTCCTTCTGAAAGTTCTCTACTGCCTTAACCGGGTATTGAACTCACGATCTTTGGGTCCTGTCACTGGATCTAACCAACGCCTTTATCCACTGTGCCATGTGTCCTACCCCAGGGTTCGGTTCGACATTCCAACCACCTGAAGAAGGCTGGAGCGATAGATATGGCGAAAAAGGTGAGGACAATAGTCCGAATAATGTAAATAATGAGGGATAATTATTCGTACATGATACACGTATGGCAGGAGTGAACGAGAAAGTTTATGATCAGGCTACTTCTGTCAAGGGCACCTCGGCGTGGTGTAATGGTTAGCAACCTTCTCTCGCTGAATCAGTTACGACTGAAAAAGGGAGTTCGATTCTTACTAGGTGCTCCATACTTTCGGCCTTGTGCCACATCTAAACTACGCTTAGAAAATAACCATACTAACCATCCGTTAATTGATAAAATATACTGGAAATTTTGGCTGAGGTTTCATTGGGAAGATCATTAACCAGCGGCGTTGTTTTTTGCTTTTTTTATCTCTATCTATAAAAGGTAGGACGTGTGTGTGTGTGTGTGTGTGTGTGTGTGTGTGTGTGTGTGTGTGTGTGTGTTTGTGTAACGAATGCAAGGGCAGCAATTTTCGACGGATTTGCACCAAAATTTACATGCACAAGCTTCAAGTTAGCCAGGAAGGCTAAGACCGACTTTTGCATTTCCCAACTCCCATCGATAGTGGAAATAATCGATTTTTTTCATACTTCTACGGCAGTTTTCATGTAGTTTGCGGCCATTTTCTAATGGCCAGGTGAAATGGCTGGCTGACGAATAGGAGGAAGATTCTATAGCGTGAGAGCCAACAGCTGGCTGACACGAATGTTAACTAGCATGCTAGCATGCAAAAAAAATCGATAGCTGCATTTGTCACAATTGGGAAAAATTTAAATCTGCATGGAACTTTACTCCAGTTGGCTCATTCATTAAATTCAACGTTGATTTTGATTCCGCAGAATTGGGTTGGGTGCGAAAAAGTATTTGTCGTTAACATTCTTTTTTCATTCGGTTTTTCCAGTTACGAGTCCTATTTTAAAGCTGATCGTTTTGTGTTCATTTTGTTTAGTTCTTTTTTCATAACAGATTGAGTATTGATGGAGGCTTTCTTTTTGTTTTCAGTAATATTGAGCGTCAGCATCTTGATTATATCATTATTTTCTCTGAGTTAAACGTGATATTGATTTTAGATGTTATCGTAATTGAAAGTTTGCAAGTTATACGGTTTCTGTTATTTACATAGCTTTCCCGGCCCTTGCTATCAGTAAATTTGCAACGAGAGGGCAGTATTCGCCTGTAATTAAAAGACAGGCTTTAGAATACTAGGATATAAGGGGTTAGCTATGCTCATTCCTCTTAAATTATTGGGGAAATATAAATTTCCTCAGACGTGAATTTCAGAAACCTACTACGTGACCATATGTTATACTAAAATTTTGTACACATCTAAAGTAACCTGTCTAATGGCTGAGATAGTTGCATATTTCCTACTACGTGAGTGGTCAGTGCTCGTGGCCAGAAAAAAATGAATAATCAAATAAGTAACTTCGAAACTGAAGATGCAAATGATATCGTCACTGAAGAATAAAGGCGAAGCGAGTATAAATCATCGCTTAGTGTGTTTCTTTGACTTTTGAACAAACCCTTTTTTCAATGAAGATATAGATTAAATAAAAATGGTAACCACTCTAATATAATGAAAACAAGAGGCTAACAAAAAATCTCTGCATTATTTTTTCTGAGAGGTTATGGCAAATAATAAAGGTAAGATATCTGTGACGTGCGGTGGGGGGGCAATTGAAAACGCCTTGGGATGAGAAATCAGAGAGCCGAGTTCGAATTCCATCGGAGTTATTGCATTCACTTACGCGTAAATATAATTGGGAAAGGTATGAATCCATCTATGTGTTGAATAGCAGGACAGACAGGATCGTATACCTTTAGTCGACAACCAATCTTGATATAGCAAGATATGGCACCCTACGAGAAAATCTGTCTAGTCAGTCATGAATTGAAAGAGAAATGAACCAAGTATCTATCAAGTACGGAACGTAATTACTATCGAGTGAGCTGGTCATCGACGACATTGAACTGAGGATGATTAATAAGATGACACAGCATCGCTAGGCGCATGATTTCCTAGACTGAAGTCAACCACTAGGGAAAAAATATTACTCCCGATAGAATCAACAATGACTTATTTGCAAGATATGATCACCTCCCCTGAAGAGATATGACATGTTAAAGTTACACTACACCTGAGAAAATGTTTCAAGATTCGTTCATTCATATACCAACTTATGATAGACTGTGTCGTCAGTCGAAACTTTCATATGAACGTCAGCCATGGCGTCAAATTCGTTAAGGAGTAACCAAACTTTCAGATGTATGAAACAGCTTCCTTAGATCAATAATTAAAATGGCGTTCAGAGGATAAAACATTTAGAACTTGTGAAGTAGAGCTACAGAATCGTAAAGAGCTCTATCATCTAACAGAAACAACATGAAGTTTGTACTTTCAACGAAAGCAACAGCTACCGGGATCATATGAGGTCATTTACGAGCGTACTCTGAAAAGTTTTCAGTTTGATTCACAAATTCTGAGTATGGATTTTGACACTTTAGCCGGCAAGAGTGTACTTTGATGTTGTGAAGTCTCACTTCACCTTTTGGAATTTGCCTGTGATCGCTCACGGAATCATGTCAATGGAAACCGTAGAATATTCAAGTGCTGATAGCTGAGCCGTCATTAATTTCCAGTTTCTACAGAAGAAAAAACCCAAGTTATCGATAAATAGATGATGCTTAATATGGACTGGATTAGAAAAAGGTGCTGGAAAGAATTTGTTGGCTAGATTTGTACATGGATTTTTTTGAGACTCGACATCTTGCGCGGCATGAGAAGTCTTCAGTTGTGCCTCGTCATAAAATTGTTGATTACCTTCATGATTTAATTCATATCAGTCAATGAATTAGTGAGATATTGACGGAATGCACTGAGATCAGAATCCATGAGAAGTTGGATAAGTAGTAGCTTTAAACTATTTACATGAGGCCTACTGTCCTCATTTTTGTTGTCATCACAACATTTATTTAAAAAAGGTCGTTGTACCCTCCGACCGATATCTCGTCTAGTTTTGAATTTTAATAATGTTCAGTTATTGCTCGCCATGTTTCCAGATAGTTCAAACAAGCACTGTCCGGGCTAAGATTTAAATGACAATTACTGTCTTCAAGTCCCGGAACCAACGCTTTAAGCCACTAGTTTATTATCCACTTGGATTCAGTTCAGACAAAGCGAACAATAACTGAGCAGTAGTAAAAGTAAGACGAGATATCCATGGACATTGACAGGGAAGAGTCTATCACCGTAGATTAAATAAAGTATGTCCGGATATACATACACTTGATGAAGGCTGGATGACACAACGACCAAAAAGTTGTGATAATAACAACAAAGATAAGGGCAATAGTATGTGAACAGTGTAAATTTATAATAACACTACATCCCAGAAGTTCAGACTCAAATTAAATAAGTGTTTGACTAAATGAGTTCCAAATGTTTGATTGAGAATCAAATTAAAATCGGACTATTGTCCTTATGATTGTTGTTATTCTCACAACTACTTGCTTCTCAACTGAGGTTATTTCGTAGAGATTAATTTCTCATTAGTGGAGCGAAGAGAGAGAATAATATTTGCAATTCTGATTCCTGGATGATTGAAAAAAAACACACTCTGCCTAAAATTCTACAATTTTGACATGCCTAAATCAGCTGAGCTTCCTAATTATTCTGAAGAGAAAAAAGTATAAAATATGTATCATATGCAAAACCTAACACATAATTAGCATCGAGTTACTGGGAAAAAGTATATATGACCTTTTTCTTCCTTGGCGATGCTCATGGCTAAAACAACCAATGCGCGATCAACAAGGTTTTTTTTAACAACGACCACAGCAGCAAAATTCTGTGGTGACTCCACCTTGGGATATTTGCGGATTTTTCTAGTCTCTACGGCGTGCTGGACTCTATTATCTTTATAGTTCTTTCCACCCGAAAACAGCAACTCTCCACCCACCCGAATATCCCAATTATAATAGATTTAATTTTATAGAAGTGTATATAAAAACGTGCAGCATAACAAATCTTATATTTCCTTGACAAAGACGCACAGATGAGGAAAGGCATCGGCTAAGTATAGTTTTTACCTCTTATGGGTCAAAAGTAGGCTTACAGTTGATTCAGCATTTGCTTTATCTGTTAGATCTAACATCGCCGGAATGTTATTTCAGCAAGATGGACCACGATGGACGAATTAAAAGAGTATATCTCAAAAGTATTTATTGTCATTGATGCAGATTGGGATTTGTGTCGTGCTGTGTGTCAGAGTGTTCTGGGGAGGTACTAGGAATGTTGCAATGTTGATGGGGGACATTTCGAGTAATTAAGAGATTAAACTTTGGTAAAAAATGTAAGAAAACTATTAAAGAAATTTACATAAACAGTTTTTGATCAAATATGACTGTAACAAATAAATATAAATGTAAAATGCATACTTGCTTCGTGTAAGCGTAATTTTGTCAACCGCTGTCTCTCCATATATATCCCAAATTAAAAAACTGTTCCCGCCAAAAAATAATAGTTAGAATGAACTACAACAACCAACCCCAAAATTGAACAAAAAGCTTTAATTAAATTCTCAAAGCAAAACAAAACTGTTAAATAAGTGATATAAACAAATTTTTACTACGTTAATAAATAAATAAATAAATAAAATAAGAAACAAAAAAATAAAAACGAGCAATATAATTTGACCCAAATAAATAAACAAAGCGACTCCCGGTAAAAATAACCGCCATAATAGAATACCCACAATGCACCACTAACCCGTATATATATAAATAGCCGAGAAAAATAACAGCATATGTGGCCTGACGATTGCATATAGCATGAAACAGACTGTCGCCTCTAAGTGTTGACTCCTATGTTCACTTTTATATTTACACACGCTCTATCTCTGATATTGAGCACTTTATCCCATAAATATAGCACAACTTAAGACTATATTTCTTTTTTATTATATATATATATATATATATATATATATATATATATATAAAAAAAAAAAAAAAACTGTTTTGTTGTTTCAGCTCATCAGTGTGACTAGACATCCGTTTTCTTGAAACCGGGATCGAAACCCAACCGATTTGACATCAGTCAGAGATTCTACACCCAAGCTATCGTCGCACGCAGGGCGGAAGAGAAATTTTAACGTTTTTACTGTGTAAAAGACGTTAGTAGTTAGGAGAGCTCGATTCGCGTAGAAGATCATTGCATTAGCAACAGCAGCCACTATTTATAAAATTACCCCTTCCTCTCTGAGCGATCAATCAAATCATTTCGAGAGGAATCGTATTACCTGAATTAATATTTCCTTGTCGACCGATAGCTTCATTTAATGGTATTTTGCTAAGCTAAATGGATTATGTGCGTAATGACGTAATTTTGGAGTGAAAAGTCTAATTAAGTTTGAAAAATATACAAAAAAATGAAATAAAATAAACCCCAAATCTATAAATCGCTTCTTGAATGTATTTATTCCTTCCTAAGTAAACGGCATTTTTCTTAATGCGTAAGTGGGAGAGGAGGTGACCTGCCAATGAAAATTAATTATCACTTGAATTGAAGTCGGCCAGAAAAAGAAACATTCACATTTTATTCAAAATATCAAGCAATAAATTCGTCAGTCGTAAATGTAAGCAATGCAAGCTTCTATAGAAGTTCTTTGAAATCTATTCCTTCTTTTCTCTCGTGTCCGTATTTATAGGTTCTGGCTTAAATCTGACGGTTGCACAACAGGTCCACTTGAACCCAGAAAGATAAAAAAATAAAATGGCCATTAACAATATAATGAAATATATAGTTTCAATTCCTGCGCTTTGGTATTCAATGTTTTGCTTCTCTTCAAGACACAAGTCTTCTTTGTTTTTTTTTGTTTTTTTCAAGAGACAAAAATGTATTTTTTAATTGCCTCGTCGAATCCATCTCCCAGCAGAAATAGCAGCGAGAGTCCTAACTTACGCAAACTAATACCATTGTGTATATATATATATATATATATATATATATATATATATATATATATATATATATATATATATATATATATGTATATATATATATATATATATATATATATATATATATATATATATATATATATATATGTATACATACACACACACGCGCGTAATTTTAATTTATTTATAACAAACAGTTATTTCTGACGAAAAATTGAGGACAATTTGAAATATCAAATATATATATAAATAAATAAATACTTTCATAAAATAAAACATTATAATTTTCAATTTGAAACTTTTTCTATATATATATATATATATATATATATATATATATATATATATATTAGTATGTATGCTTACCAGGTAGACTCATCTGTTAGAGCACAGTATCGCAGCCATACTGCCGCAAGTATTTACTGGGTATGATGTTGCTAACCCCAGGGGGAAGCGGTTTTAATTCAGAGTGTCATTTCGAATAGATTGGTTGGTCATTAAAATAACAAGCAATAACAAGTCTTGTCTACTACGAACCTTTAACTGGGGTGGAAATAGAATAGTAACTTTCCAAATGTAATTGTTGAAATAATTTCACCCGAAGGAAAGAAAATAAAGCCACTAGGACCCAAGGGGGTACTGAGTGTTACTGAATATAAGAAAAAAACTACTATTAAGGAGGGCGAACAATAAAATAACAGAATTAAAAAAGACAGAAAACTTTGAGTTCATTTCAATTTTTGAATATAAAAGCCAGAAAGTGGAAGAGAGTTCTAAAATTGAGAAGAGCGAGGAAGAAAACTTTTAGCATAGAATTTACTGTTACATCTAACCATTTCAACTGTAAAATGAGATCTTCCCGCCAATCTAGTATTACACTTAAATAAATAATGGTTACGTATTAAGGCGGAAAATTAATCAGAACAATTACCATCTGTACGAAAGGGGTGGAATTAGATCTCGAAACCCCAGTCCCAATTTCCATGCCTGTCTTAACAATTCTCGAACCACATTTTATCTGTTTCTTCTCTCTCTCTGTATATATATATATATATATATATATATATATATATATATATATATATATATATATATATATATATATATATATATATATATATATATATATATATATATGTGTGTATTTAGCAGCAAATTCTCTTTTAGCCATGTCTGATTGAATAAATTACAGACATTATGTCTACTAATTTCCAACAAAATCCATTTATACTCACAAATAACCTTCCGTGTACTGGTGTTAAAGGATAAGAAAAATGTGCTATAGCTGTTTAAATTTCTTTTATTTTCATTTCCCAAATAATTTCGATCTTTTTCCATGATCATACAAGTAATGCAAAACAATATGTTGTTAATTTGTACAAAGTTGTGTGTTGTCATCCATTACCGGAATTTTTCATTATGCTTGACAATTTGCTGTGCATTCAGTAGAACGTGAAAAAATTATACATTAAGGATTTTTTTCTCTTTAGGTTATAATGTCATGGTCACGCGCTCATTAAATACATGGGGAATGAAAATGAAAGAAATTTAAACAACTATAGCATATTTCTTTAGCCTCATGTACGATTGAGTAAATTACAGACATTATTTTTGCTAATTTTTAACAAAGTCCGTTGAAACTCACGAATAACCTACCTTAAAGGCTAAAAAAGAAATATGCTATAGTTGTTTAAATTTCTTTTAATATATATATATATATATATATATATATATATATATATATATATATATATAATTATTTATTCATAAATTATAATATAAAGATATTATAAAATCACTACAAAAATTAAAAAATCTTGACAAAAAGTTTGTTTTCAAGTTTTTTTTTTGAATTCTCATATAATTGTATTCTCATATATTTGATTGGTCATTCCAACTTATGTAACAGCGTTTCCCCTAGCGTGGTTTGTTTGATTGATTTGAACATTTTAAAACTGTTAATTCTACATTCAACACCATCACTTAATATGACGCCATAAGTGTTGAAACAAAATGTTTATATTTGTAGTGACTTTATAATATATTTATGTTATAATTTTCGAATAAATAATTATATTTGCTCTACTCTCTATTGAGTACTCTTTTGGGAATTTATTCCGTATACACCAATCGTATACTTGTATATATATATATATATATATATATATATATATATATATATATATATATATATATTGGGGAAAATATTTGTAAACATACAAATTTTAATATATTGTATGAATAAACATACTTTCCATATAATTAAATGAACACAGATGCATAATAACATAATAACATAATAATAACATAATAACATAATAATAACATAATAACATAATAACATAATAACATAATAATAACATAATAACATAATAACTCATAGAAAATAGGAAGAACTTAGATTTAATAGAAATAAATCAAATTAATCCATTTTAATGTATGAAAAATATTCGTATTTGTATACAATACAAAAAAGAATACAGAATTGAGGAATAGCCATTATTCAATTCTACAACAACCAACATCTTCTTGTAGTTCCTGCAAGGTTATTTCTATGAAATCTAGGTGATTTTAAACTGCCGATAAACATTTTATGAAATCTTATCGGGAAGAACCAAAAATTAACGAACAAGATACTCTTGCGGTAAAGAACACTACAGAAATGGAGTAACCGGAGGGTGATATGCATTGTAAACTATTGAGTAACCCTGAAATACATTTGCCGGTACCATCCTCTTCTGAGGATTAAGATTTTACTCTGATTCCTGAAGATTCAGTGACGCCAAGACGATCTTTGAAGAATCAAAGAAAACCGGTACTATATCCAAATCATTAAAAAAATCCTTAAAAAAGAAAACGTAAACTTCAGGCCATTTATGTCATATTTTGGCTCAGCTATTTCTATATGATGGTCAATGATGCATTATGGGTAGGAGGTCTCTTCTATTATCCTGAATATTGATGAGTGGGCGGTAGCCGTTATGTATTCTAGAGGCTAGTGAGTAGAAATACAGTTATTTTCAGGTATTTTATAGTATTGTTCGATAATTATTTATTATTGATTGATTTATGTGTGTTTTCATAGCTTCTTTGTTAATTTTTTTATTACTTACATAATTTGTTTAATTATTTATTGGTTAGGATTTTTTGTTTATTTTATTTATTTTTTCATATTCGTTTTTAGTTTTTGATTTTTAATTAACTTAGTAAAAATTTGTCTTCGTGTTTGTATTTTGAGATGAGTTATCTCAAAACTTATCTGAAAATGCATACATGAGATTAAATCATTGACATCATATAGAAATAAACAGGTTAACATCCTACCTCGCGAGTTTGGGCAAATGGATGGCAGGGCAGTGTTAACAAAATTAATTTTATTAAGAGCAACAAATTGTGGAGGTACATGATTGCCAACGTCCTGTAGAAACACGGCACACAAAAGAAGAATGCTGAAACTTTGTTTGCCAGATATTTGAAGAGAGTAACTTGATTCTGCGAAAATGATAGTAGGCTGCCAGATTCAAAATCATGAGATGTATAAGCTATCAATAACAAATACTGATAAAAATAATGAATATTTTTCTAAGAGATATAACGAAAAATTTTCAAGGCTATTTAGTTAATTATGAAAAGAGAATGTTAATGGGTGAAATGTGCACAAAACATATAATTGGCAATAAAAACAAAATAAATGAAGATAGTTCACCACATAACTGAAGCAAAAATAAGCTCAAGACAAAAATATATTCTTTATTTTTCAATGGTTCCTTGTTTTGATAAACCAAGTAAACATCCATTCACTCACACCAACAGTGGGATATTTATCTCTCTTTATAATTCATATAAATAAATACGTGATATAAATGATCTCTTAAGTGCATTGAGTGGGTGGCTGGTCATGTAAATGTATATTGACTCATAAATTTATTATCAGAATCGTGATCTTTGGAAAAGAAATTATGAAAAGGGAAACAATATTTTTGGCAATTTTCCTCTAATATTTCATAAATGGATTTAAATCTTTATTTCTTGGTTATTTTGTCTTCAAGAATAAATGAAAACAATTTTTTTCTTTACTTTCATCAATTATTGTTAATCATATTTAACCTGGATAAATGAGAGCAGCATTACGTCTTCAGTCAATTCTTGATAAAGAAAAAATAGGAGGAACACATTGGAAGACATTTGTTTTCAAACAGATATGGCAGTAAATGCGGAGAAATCTGCTCACAGATTAAAAAAAAGACTTGAAACAATAGAAATGTAGTTCGATAAGTGCATGATGAGAATACCAGGGATGGAAAATGTGACGAAGCTTTGGAGAAAATAGAAAGAAAAATTCTACTTATACATAACACCAGTGGAAATTTCTTGGGCATAACATGAGGAAATAGGATTTGAAAAATTTGATACTCACACGGAAGATTAAAGTCAAGAGTAAGAAAGAAAAACAACGTATAACTTTCCTGGCGTTATTGAGTAATAAGATGGCCGAAGAGGTTTTAGGATAGATAACAAAAGGAAAAATATATTAAGATCTTCGAAGGATAGAAAAATGTTGAGAGACATGATAGCAAACAACCTGAAGGGAGACAGCACTTTGTTTGTCAGATAATTGAAGATAATAATTGTCTGCATATCTTCTCGAATCTGTGACAAAATAAACCGATTCATGGCCAGTACTCTGCACATACCAAACAATTGCTGTAAACAAACCCCATACCCATCAGTGGCTATGTAGTTCAGGGTTAAAAGCTTAAACAGAAGGTTTTATACTTGCTGTACAGGACGAATGCTTAACTAGAAATTATAAAGCACACATACTAAAATATTGTTAGCCCAAAATGTAGATTATGTGATAAATATCCAGAAACAATTGATCATCTTGTATCAGGTTGCAAGTTATTGGCACCCAATGAATATAAAAAACGGCATGATAGAGTGGGCCAATATGTGCACTGGAAAATCTGCAACTTCTACGGAAAGGAAACTGAAAGAAATTGGTATGAACACCAACCAGACCCGGTTAAAAGAGATAGAAGCTGTAACAATTTTATGGGACTACACAATGCACGCAGACAGAACAGTCAATGCTAATCGCCCAGACATATTATCAGAGACCTCAATCAAAAACGTTACCTCTTCATTAATATGGCAGTCCCTGCAGACTGCAATGTATCTTTGGAGATCTTCAAAGAACTATCAAATTGCAAGGACCTTGAAATCGAATTCTCAAAAAATGTGGCACATGGGAACATCAACAATCTCCTTTGTAATTGGGGCTCTTGAATTGTTTTGAAAAGATTCTAATAGACACATTGAAGGGATCCAATGTCCATACCTTATAGAAATATCAGGTCATCCCATAAGTTCTGTCCGAATTTTGAATAAAGAAAACAAGTGACCAAATGTTACATTTAATTACAGATTCAATCAACAATGTATTTTCACTGATTATCTATGGCTTCCTTCCATCTATTAACAAGCTTACTAATTACATTACTGTAAAATTCTATGATTGAAGAACTCACAAATGTCAGTTTTAACCACTTCCTGTGTTACAAAAGCTGTTTCTTCCACATGATCCTGTAAGCTACGAAACAAATGGTAGTCTGAAGGAGCAAGATCGGGAGAATAAGGTGGATGAGGAATTTTCTCCCAACCAAGTTCTTCGATCTCTTGTGACGTGATTCTTGCTGTGTGTGGACGCGCATTGTCCTGATGAAACATCACCTCTTTTCGATTCACTAGAGCAGGTCTTTTTTCCTCAAAGCTTGGTTCAAACGCTCTAATTGCTGACAATATATTTGAGCATTAATTCTTGCATTAGGTGGTAAGAATTCAAAGTGGATTCCTTGGCGATCCCACCAAATTAAAAGAAGAACCTTTTGCCCATGAAGTTCCCTTCTCGACTGTGGCTGGGGTTCTTCACCTTTACCAAGCCACTCTCTACGACGCTTAACATTTCGATAAAAGATCTATTTTTCGTCGTCAGTCACAAGTCTATCCAAAAAAGGTGAAACAAGTTGGCGAGAATGGAGAGAAGAGCAGATGTCAACTCGGGATTTGAGGTTGTTTCAGACAATTCATGAGGCACCCATTTCCCAAGTTTAGGAACTTTTCCAAATTGATGAGGATGAACAGTTGTATGGTTTGAACTGAGAATCACTGCCAATTCCTCAATTGATAAAGCAGGATTTTCTTCAAGAAGCTTTTCATCAAACTCAACTGGACGTCCGGTTCGATCTTCATCTTCAAGGGTGAAATCTCCACCTCTGAATTTTGCAACCATCTTCTGCAAGTTCTTTCATTCACACATTCCTCTCCATAAACTGAGTGAATGTTTCCATCCGCTTTGGCTGCTGAGTTTCCTTTCTTGAACTCATAAAGCATTATATGCCTCAAATGATTCTTGGGTACTTCCATGTTAGCAGGGTTTTAATCAAACAAAATTTAATTTTATTGTTCTCTTAAATAAAATTTGATCAGTTTAAATGCATCTAAACATAAAAATAATGTTCAGCTCCATTAGACATTATAAAATACTCTTTAAATTTTGTTCATTTTAAAAAAAAGTTAAAATTCGAACAGAACTTATGGGATGACCTGATACAAACAATTGTTCTAACGAGTACAGCACACACCTTACGAAGGACTTTATTTATGTAAAATATGTGTGTGTGTTTTAAAATATGTGTGTGTGTGTTTTCAGTGGAAAATGTCATGATGCCATTTCTGGCCGTAGGACCCTGGGCAGGACCCGGAAATTAATGAGTACACACCAAATATCAAAGGGAATATTATAATAATAATAATAATAATAATAATAATAATAGATAGATAGATAGATAGATAGATAGATAGATAGATAGATAGATAGATAGATAGATTATCGTAAAGCATTTGATAGCGTACCACACTCTTGGATACTTAAGGCAGTGGAACTATACAAAGTCTCCTCGTTGATAGAAGGTTTCCTTAATTAGAGCATGAAACTAGCGAAATTACACCAACTTACAGCCACTTCCAGTTGTTTCAGGATCTGACGACGAATCTTCCTCCCTGGCGCCCGTTTTGTTCTGTCTCTACTGAATCCCACTGTCTCACGAACGAGACAGTAATAACTATGGATACAAAATTTTTTAAAAAGTGTTTAATCACCTATTCTACATGGATGATATCAAACACTTTGCCAAAGATAACAATGAGATCAAAGGCATCTTCAAATATCTAAAATCTTTCAATGATGATATCAGTATGGATTTCCGACTGGATGAATGGGCAAAAGTAATATCCAAGAGAGGGAAGATTACAGAAACACACTAAATCGATCTAGATTTTGTCACAAATATTAGGGAACTAGAACAAAAAGGAGCCTATAAATACCTCGATGTCAGAGAAAGCTATGAAATACAGCATAACCAAATGAAAGAGAAGGTAACCAAAAAAGAATACTGCAGGCGTGTGCGTCTGGTGTTGAATTCACACGACACAATATCAGCCATAATCGCTATGGCTGTCCGTTTGGTGCAATACCGTTTCAACATCCTTAATTGAACCCTAGCTGACATTAAACGAACGGATGTCAAAACGAGAAATCTTCTCACTTGCCATCGTCTGCATCATTCTAAGGCTGATGTTCTGAAGGAGGCAGAGTATCAGTTCAACTAGAAATGTCTTACAAAACCACAACTTTAAAGATCTCTGGAAACTACAGAAGACATCATGATGATCTGTACAAAAAACATGAAGGGATAAGAAACTTTCAACAATAAAGAGAGAGAACATATTCAAATGAGAATTTCAAGTAGCTGAAGGTATGCAAATAAACCATAATACACCTACAGCAGTGCCAAAGAACCTAAAAAAGAAAAGAAATGCAAATACAATCTACTAAATGCAGAAACGATAGCAATATAATCCCCCTCATAGACAATATTCTTCCCATTCCCAAAAAAAAGTGGATATAACCAAATCCGTACTCATCAGTCTTTACGCAGAGCAGGGTTAAAAGCTAAAACCGCAGAGTTTATTCTTATTGAACAGGAACAATACTTGCTAACTAGAAATTACGAAACACTCATACTGAAAAAATGGTGTTGACTTCAATTCAGATTCTGTGATAAATATCCAGAAAGTCTATCTTGTATCAGGTTATAGGGTGTCCACACCAACTAAATATAAAACTCGGCATGATAATTTAGACGATTATCTGCACTGAAAAATATGCACCATTTGCGGGAAAGTAACAGGCATGAACATTACCCACACCCACTCAGATCAATAGGTCCTGTAACAAATTTATGGGACCTTACAATACATACGGGTAGATTAATCAACGCTATTCGCCTAGACATCATGATCAAAGACAAGAAATACAGAAAGTGCTTCGCTATTGAGATGGGAATTCGTTCAAATTGTAGTGTATCTTTGAAGATCTTCAAAAACTATCAAAATACAAGGTCTCTGATCTGGACCCTGAGAGAAATGAATATATACCAGAAATCAAAGGAAATATAGTAATAATAATAATAATAATAATAATAATAATAATAATAATAATAATATGTCAAGTTCACAACATTATTCAAAACAAATGAAGCTTATTTCAGTGCAACTGAATATCCTTATTGAAGCGTCTTTTTCTACAAACTATTAATGATTGTAATAAATGGTATATCGAAATTGAAATACTTCTAGACACGTATTGATCCGTCATCGAGTCTTATCTTTAGTGAGTGATAGGAGAATATCGGGGAAAAATGCTTTTACAACGCATTTCAGTTTTATATAGAGAAATAACATCGAACCTATATAGGGGAGACGAAGAAATATTTAAACAGCAAGTGGATAAAATGGGCTATCAGTTTCTATTAAAAGAGATTCTCCGGTTGTCAAGATCAGGGTGGGTCATATTCAGAAGGTATGGGAAACACGTCAGAATCAGTTTCATTGAAAGTCAAAATCTAGATACTTGTTTTAATTTCAACGATTTTGTGATACCAAATACATTATTTACATTCGCTGCATAATTCCTTGGGTCATAATCGAAGTATCTAGCATCAATCCCGAGAAATACATGATTGTTTGATATGTGAATAGTGTAGAGTTTATCGGTTCTTTCAGTGTGATTGGCATATTAAGTTCAACGTAATGATGCTGGCTTCGATGTTACATAAACATTTTGGAACGATATAAATGCATGTCTTCTTCCCAGGGTTAGTGATCCCCAGAGGAGACTACCTAACGTCGCATCTTAAACAGTTTAAGAGAATGACATTTCTCAATGTAAAACTGATAGGAGGTAACACTTGCAACATCACCCAGCAAAAAAGTATTTTACTATGGAAATCCAAACAGCAAATTTAAAGTTTTGAAACTGAGACTCTATACTTTAACAGTAATATATGATCACTTTTCTTCTATGTGTTGTGTATTTTCAATACGTTGGCGATCATAGCCCTCCATAACTTCCTATCTATAGGGAATTTGGACCACTTACTATGCCTCCCTCTCTATAGCATGAGCTCCTTAGGTAGGTTACTCTTCCACTATTACCATCAATAGCCTTACAGACATATCAGGTTGAAACACCGTTTCTTATATGATAACCAAAGTTAAGCAACGTCAAGTCTGGTCAGTTGCTAGACGGGCGACCGTTTGGGAATACTAGATGCCTTAAGGTTATGATGTTCTGTTGGTGTAATGATTAGAGTTTGGAATTGAAATTTGGAGAGTCCAGTTCTAATTCTAGTCGGTCTTTTTATCATCTTTATAGCCCCTCCGCTGAAAATGCCTCTGTGAAAATTATGCATTCACCTCTAGTCCCTCCTAACTATGGGTTAAATAGTAGGTCTTATATCACTAAACTATTATTATCTCCAATAAGGTTTTATAATCTAAAAATAGTTTCTGGCTTTAAATATCCTGCAAAAGGTGGATAACCCGTAAAAAATACAAGCCAATTAAGCAAATAATTCCATCAATAATCTATATTAATATCAAATTATTCAAACAATATTTTCCTGGTTATGTTTCCCAGAAATTTTAACAGCCTCTTTTAATGTAATGAATTTTTTTCTTTAATCTCCTATTTCTTAAAATTTCCTCATAATCTGATATTTCTGTGGAACCACACCTCTGCTGCCACAAGTCTCGTTTTCATCTGTAAGGAAATTGCTTTAGTATTCATTTCTATATGAGATGACTGGTACTACATTTACTGTTTTTTTTTCTGTAAAGAAATCTTAATATTTAACGTTTTCTTTGCCTTTTAGAAAGCATCTTTCGCTATTCCAGATACGCCTTCGAATGTCTGTGTAATATTTTCTGCCGTTAGTTCTAATGTTTCCTGCAAAATTGTAATTTATGTTCTTGTTTGATTTAAGCATCTTAGGATCTTAGTGTGCATCATGAGCTATCTTTCTTCCTGACGATCATACATCCTGTCTTCATAGAAGCAAAGATTTTTCTTTTCCTTGACTGCAAAAGTTATCGCTGAAATAAGAGATAAAGAAAATAGGGAAATGTTGCTGTAGAAAAATCGTTCGGACCATTCCTTTTCTATAAAAATAAGCCGAATTAAACCGGTTGGAATTTCACAGCATATTTATTATCACATGCCCCTGCTTTTGGCCAAAATTTGCCTGAATATTCTACCTCACTTCTATATATTTAGTCTCTAGACAAGCTTTTATGTACATTTTATAAAAACGAGGATTCGTCTGATACGCGAAAAGAAAAATGAGAAATGCACATTTTTTCTTCAGCTCGTCTTTTTTTATGTTTCAGTATATTTCTGTATAAAGAATGTTTTTTTATTATATGGCAGGTTTTATATAATTCTTAACTTCATGTTTCTCACACTATTGTCTAATGATATCCCACCTGCCAACATCACTATATATATATATATATATATATATATATATATATATATATATATATATATATATATATATACTGTCAGTGGAAACAAATATTCGTACAAATTCAATCTTTTTTAATTTTATTTCCAACAAATGAATAAACGAACTTTTCACATAAACGACTGTACACATATGCTTAATAAAATATGCATAAAAAAGAGAAAAGATTTTGATTTAATATAAATAATTCCCACTTATCCATTTTAACGGGTAAAAAAAGTATTCGTACAATACAAAGAAAGAATATATAATCATTTAATACATTGTAGAATAGGCATTATTCACTTCTACAGCAACAAATCTATTCTTTTAGTTCTCCATTGATGATTTGCAAATTTTAGTTGGTATTTTGCTCCATTCTTCTTTACAGATATTCTTCAGATCCGGAATATTTGTTGAAGCTCTCTATTGGATTAAAATCTGGGGAATGACTTTGCCATTTCAGGATATTTACATTATTTTTAGCAAGCTACTTCTTCGGAGATTTTGTAGTGCGCTTAAGATAATTATCATGTTGGAAAATCCAGTCAGGAGGAACTTCCGGTTTTTTAACCGAAAACTTTAAATTTGCTTCCAAAATATTTTGATATGCTGCGGCATTCATTTTATCATCTATTACTGATATGTTGCCAGTATCTTTTGCAGCAAAACATCCCAAACCATAATGCTGCCACCTCCAAATTTCACTGTTCTTTTGTTTGAAGGCATCGCTATCTTTTCTCCATATATGATTTACATCCAAAAAATTCAGTATTTGTTTCGTCTTTCCATAATAATCTTTCCCAATGCGCTTTTTCCTTATCCTCATGTTCATGAACGAATTCCAACCTGGAATCTCTGCGTCTTTTCAGATGCAGTGGATTTTTCCTCGGGGAGCGTGACTTTAGATAGTTCCGATGAATTCCATTGCTTATTGTCCGTTTAGTGACGCAGATTCCTGATTAACGTAAATCAACCTGCAGCTGTTGACGAGTAACCATTGGATTTTGTTTAGTTTGAGGCATTAACTTCGTCGATAATCTTGAAAAAATCTTCCGTGAAGCACCTCTTCTTCTAATATTTAAGTAAATGCTCTGTTTATAATGAACAGTATTAAACAACATTTACCGGCCTGAAAAGAATGTATATTTGTATCTATAAAAAGAATGTATAAACATAAAAATGTCTTAAAATAAGTGACGGACTTTCATAATATCGCACTTATCATTCCCTACTCTGAGGTTCACCGAGAAACTGAGTTCAAGGACAGATATATGAACAATTAATTCATCGTATCTTTTCAAAATTTATATATCGTTATGCTATATATATATATATATATATATATATATATATATATATATATATATATATATATATATATATTAATTACATTAAATCCTTTGACATTTCCTCAAAGGCATTGATTGTAAAATTCAATTTTTCTGTGAACTCCACTGATAACTGGATGAGCTCCCTGCGAAACAGAAAAGTGAATATTTAATTTTAAAACTGTTTGCCTTAAAAGCTTTCTCTTCCAGAAATACAGTAGTTTAGGATAATATATATATATATATATATATATATATATATATATATATATATATATATATATATATATATATATATATATATATATATATATATATATATATATATATATATATATATATATGTGTGTGTGTATATAGGTGTGTGTGTGTGTGTCTGTGTGTCTGTGTGTGTAACAATATATAAATTTTGAAAGAAAAAGATGTATGACAAATTATCATACGTATTTTCTTTTCAAAACACACACACACAAACACACACATATATATATATATATATATATATATATATATATATATATATATATATATATATAAAGAGAGAGAGAGAGATGGGGAGAAAAGGAGAGACAATGCGACTGTAGTGAGGGACAACACGGAATATGCAGAACAACTAGATGACCACATTAGAATTAGTAGTAGTTCATACATTAGTAACTAATTCATTTTTTTTCCAGTAGCTTGTCTTTACTAAAATGCTTATCTATTAACTTTAAGAAGTATTTCCCTATATTGATGTTTGATAATTTGCAATTAATATGGAGGGTTGAACCATGTAACCTTCCTTTTTCTGTTTTTGGATTTATTGGACGTGTTATTATTTGGTTTGTCTATATAATTTAAAGTCTGTTGGAAGTTACTTTTTAAGAGGGCTTGATTACATCTAGATCTGTTTTGATTAAAAATTGTTTCGCTAGAAACAGTTTGTTTATTCTGGCATTGCCTGTATTTGAAATTTGGTTTATAATTGCTTTTGGGTGATTCGAGTTGACCTTTATGTATATTGCTTTTCTTTTTGGAAGGGTTTGTAGGTGTTATTGCAGAGATCAAATGTAACGTCTAGGAAATTAACGATTTTTAAGTTGGATGATATGTCGATTTTAAATCCTCAAAATTTGAAGGATTTGCTTATTTTTTGTGTAGTTTGGATGTTAGAGGACTATTTGCATTAGGTATAACAATGAGCCCATCATCTCTGTACAGCCTTGCGTTTTGGGGGTCTAAGAAACTACTTAGAATGTCTAAAATATATATACATACTTTATCTGCTATTTGGGCTGAATCATATGGTCCCATGAAAACATAGAAATTTTTATTGTTTTCTTTAATCTAAGAAGAGTCATTAAGCATTAGTATAGCTATTATAATATTTATTTCGTCGTCAGTAATTTTAGTATAAATTTTAGCAAAATTTAAGCTATTTTCTAATAGGTTTTTAGAAATGGAATGGGTTGAAGTCGATAATATCTAACAGAATAGATGAAGATTTAGTCTTAGATTTAATATTCTGGAACCAGTTAATGTATATCTTATGGGGTATCTTTCTAATACAGATGTGTTTATTTTATTATTTTTTATTTTTAATATATATATATATATATATATATATAAAGAGAAAAAGATATATATTTATTTATTTATTCTAACTTTATTTCTAGTGAACATCCATATTTGAGTAGACGCTTTCTTTATTCATTAAACAGTATATTTGTTTTCATCTATCGGCCTAAGTATTCGAGAAATCTTATTAAAAATTCATCAGGATTCGAAGCTCTGTGTGTGTGTGTGTGTGTGTAAGAGAGATATACTCAATCTTTTGGTGCCTTTCACATATACAGGAATTGATTCATTCTTTTTCAAAGAAATATCAACCCATAACGTCCTGCTTCCAACCACGCCAATTATTAAATATTCAGGAAATTTCTTCTGTCTTTTTATTTGGCTTAGATTCTGGGTCAAAGCTTTTCCTAATAAACTGCGCCTTCGCTTTTTCTGTTATATATCCTTAGTCTATTTCTACACTAGAGAGAAAATAACATTTATTTACCTGTTTGTTTTTGACATCCCCATTACGTAGTCTATATTTTGGCCCTCTCTTTTGATGGCGAACATTGCATCTTCTCACAATTAATACTCATTCTTTGCTGATTTCCATAATTACATCGTAATAAAGTGATTTCAGTTTTCTGTATGAAAATATTAGATCAAATGAAAATTTCGTGAATCCCGCCCGTGAAATATAGAATTACATTAATAAAAAAAGGGTTTATAATTATTAGTGTCCACATGTTGGTGTCATTCGTCATAAAATATTCTTGGTGGTTACACTGTTAATTATTAGTGCACAAAATCGCATTTTATCAGTGTTTTATACCTAAGGTGCGTTTTATACATGAGAATAAAAATAAATGTTTATGTCACCACATTTGATATGGTAAATGGGAAATGAAGTTATATCTGTAGTCCAAACTAATGTGTTGTATTAAAAACATATATTCACATAAGTATTTAGTATATTTATTTAAATTCACTCTTTTCCGTTTCAACATCGGGATCATAACGGTTTCATCCATATAATTTGAGTGTCTTCGTTATCCACAGTGTTATCGTTTCCTTCTTCCTGAATCAGGAGGAATCTTCACAATGCAGCAGTTTCTTAATAATTTTACCATGATATATTTGGATATAATTTTAATTCTTCTAATACGTGCTTATTTTCCCCGCAAACTTCTACCTATTTTCCAGTCACCATCTCTGTGTTTTACGCTGTAAATCGCGTTTCATTTTTTTTTAAATTTCATATGTAAACTATTTGCTCAGATTTACTCAATAAACCACGGGTAAATATTTATTGGAATTTAAAATAATTAATTTGCAGGCAAGATCAAACTAGCACGTAATATAACGAGGACACCGAGTAGCTAAAAAAAAGTCCAAATCATTGTCCCTATAAAGTTCACACGACACTGGCTATCTTCTATGTTCCACGTCCATCCGGGAAATAAGCGATCATACTATTTATATCTTCCTATAACTTGTGGTCCTTAACTCTTTTCTCTCTTTGCTAACACCGCCTTCTGTCATTCATTTATAGAAGCACATGTACCCCTATGGCTCTTGCCCTCAATATGTCAGGTTAGGATTAAGTTTTATAAGTTCTACTTCCACATTATGGGTCCAATTAATTTCAGACGTCTTTTCCTGATTCTGAGTATTCTTTTTGTTGCCATTGTCTTCAAGAAGACCTTGTTGCTTACTCACTCCATCCATGAAATTATCAGTATCATTCTGATCAGTGGGAATATTGTCCAGTATTCACTGCAATATAAGAAGATATTGCAAAGAAATCCAGCATTGGCTATATAAGTGTCAAATTCAAAGATACATCATCTTTTTTACTCTGGCAGCACACAGCTAGTCTGCTCCATTACCTACAAACTTCCGAGAATGACACAGGTTACGGACGTAGATCAAAGTTAAGAGAAATTATTACATTACAATCTATAGAAGCTATCTCTGGGCTGAAATGACTGTTGATCAAACCTCCGGTCACATGTAGACATTTCCATTTCTGTATCTGTCTATATTTCTGAGATGAGGTATTATGTACACATTGTTCGGACTATCATCCTCATCTTTGTTGCCATATTTATCCAAACGTTTCTCTCACAGGTATAGACTGTTCTAATTCCACTGTTCTAGTCTTCAAGGACACATGGCACAGTGGATAGAGGCTTTAGTCAGTTCAATACCTGGTTAAGGCGGTGGAGAACTTGGAGAGGGGAATTAACAGGAGATAACTGACATCCATTAGACATGGAATGTGGAACTAGAATAATCTAACCCAGCGAGCGAAATAAAGGGTTCAGTTCGACATTCCAATCACCTGAAGAAGGCCGGAGCGTACAACAGCCGAAACGTTGGGATAAATATGACTTCTTTTTCTTTACTTATATTTATTTATTTCACATTCTGTATTTTTATATGAAATATATAACTAGAATAAAAGCTGTTGTTCAGTTCGTTTACTTAGAACTAAACTTCCAAGGAATTTCCACATTGTATTGTCGGCTTATTTTTATAAATATAAGCAGCACCCTGTTAAACAAAATATAAATTCACGTTACATTTGCCTGCCGAAATTCCAAAAAGTCATTCCACATTATAAAGAATATATATTTGTTCCAGAACATCATAGCTCAAAGTGAAGAGTGTGAAGGAATATCCCATACATATCTGTCACCCCTCCGGGATAATGCATTTTTCACGCATAATCACCCCTTAACCAATCAGCATCTTAATTTCAGCAAATTTGAGACCTTAAACTGAAGCAAGTTTGAGCAAAAATATATTTTCCCGCTCAACGCTTTGGAGCCGATTTTGAGACCACAAACTCAATAAATAGATGCGTTTCGATTCGATTAAAACAGTCAGAACTTCAACCCTGGAGATATACTAAACAAATCCACGCTAGCCAAAACTTTGACCCAACTACACTTTTCGCGCGCTAATTCTTCTGACTCGACAAACAGCACTTCGATCTCTCAGGAACATTACTTACAACATACTAATAAAGAAAGCGAATTGACCCACTGCTAAAAATTATTTGTAAATCTCAATCCAACATCAAGATAAAGGTACACAACTCTTACAAACTTTGAACAGTAACTTTGACAAACGCACACATACACACTAGTGACTGAACTCCTACAAAATACATTTTGTAATACGATAAGACATCTTGTTTAATTTCCTACACAAATCCTAACCACAAGCCTAGAGACATTGAAACTCAGCATAATCTTTCTACATATTTTATTACAACTGGTCACACTTGATCAGCAATATCTATCTTGATTGTGTATGTTCATTTGATATAAAAGGAATGTTATTTGTTAAACCTTTAATCACGTTGTCCTCATTTTTGATTCCTTCTGAATGATTTTACCTTCAATGTTCTTAGTTTTTATATTTGTTGTGGATGAATGTCTTGTGAACACCTACATTTCTAAGCCTTCTGATAACCTAACCTTCTGATACACAAAATATATTCGCCAATCTGCAACAACTGTATTATACATGAGTATTTATTATAGATCAATAATTACGTTAATAACGACACGTCACTTCCGTCTCAAAACAAAGAGTATTAAAACATTAACTTACTAGGAGCATGCTTTGACATTGCTAGGCCTTATTAAATTGGATTACATCCATGCACGATTCATCATAACTGTATTCATCTAGCACAGAATATTTTAGGAAGTATATTTCAGAGAATATATATAGAGAGAGGGTTTCAGGAAGTCACTGTTCGGATTGAGACATTTGATATTAAGAAAAGACGATAAGTGCTTCGAGCAATATCCATACAATAGCATTTACATCACTTCCATTTCATTATATATATCAGTTTGCTAGCTGTGTTCTCTCTAACCATATTTTTTTTAATCTCTTCCTTTCCTGCGGCGATATAAGTGTTATTGAAGAATAAGATGAGTGCAAATCTGAACACAAGCAACGTACTGGACCTGAAAGACGGCAAAAAGTAAATAATTAAAAGAACACGCTGAAACCCGAAGAAAACATATATTAAAGATGGCCGCATTGTCTTTCAGTCATACCATTATATAATATCCGTTATAAATCTCTACTATTGAATAAAGACCTATTCGCATTAAATGCTCTTTCAGACGGTCCTGGAATTCTCCGATACATTCCTGGATACCCACTCGCAGAGCGGCCATCTACTGGGTGGAAACTTACCAAACCTTGTATGGACGGCTAATGTTTATTTATAGACTCAACTACTCACTAACTGTTGTGACCAAGTAAATGGTTAAAGAAATAACAAAAAACGTGTTACAGATATATCATATATTAAACAGTAAGTCCAACAGAAGAATATTACACGACAAGTCTGTGTCGGTTGACCCAACGTTCAATCTATTCGGCTGTTCCACCAAAACATTGCTGATCGAATAGTAAGTGAAAGAATCCAACATAGATTCTTTAGAGGGAGGACAATACAACACTAAACAAGTACAGGATCAACCAATATTTATATAAAATTTAATGATGTGTTTCTCAACCTTTTTTTTTAGTTTAGGATGCACTTACAGAATAACAAAAGATCTGATGGAATAATTAGTCATGAAATTTTACCTATTAAAGGATATTCTTATTCAATAGAAATACGAAACAGGTCAATGTCTAGCTCTTTATACTTGATAAAAAATACGATCAGCACATATAATGAACAGTTCCTCTTTGTTAACGATAAACTAACGTCATCACTTGAAACGTCAATTTACTTATGAAGCTATGTTCTTGGTGTTTCTAACTTCTTGAAAATAACCTTTTTTTTTTCAATATTAAAATAATTTACAAATTACTTTTCTGTTAAATTAGGGCGAACCTGGGTACCTCTGAGGGCGCATTACTGCACCCAGACAAACCGGTTGTGAAATGCTGGGTTAAGGTATAACCTGACAAGTATTTACCTATAGATTCAACTATGAACCTGACAACTGTTTGCCTATAGACTCATATCTACCTATAGCATAAACACAACCAATCGATTCCTGTATGAACCCAACTAGTGTTTACCTAGAGACTAAAATATGAACCGGTTAAATGCTCACTAGTGACTAATATTTTGCTATATAGTCGCGTATAAACAAAAACAATGACTCGGTTATAAACGCAAAACTTACTAGCCTGTATAGTCAATTATTATAAAAAAGAAGATTGATATTTACGTTCATATCGGCTGATATGTCATAGCCTGTTCTAAACCATACTCAAGACGTGCATTACTTTGTATAATATACCATGATAAAATGAAACAGATATTAGAACGGGTGCGAAGGATAGCCATCTACACATTATGTATAAGAGATAAGGTTAAATTTATAAGAATTAAATTCATTTTATAACGTTAAATATCCTGCACTATGAAGCTAATACATGATAAAAACTGGTTTCATGTAAGCGTAAAACAAGTTTATTTCTACCAGCTTCATATAAGTTTAAAATTTGAGGAATTATAATATCGAATTCTTTAATTCTGAATTTAAACGAAAGCGTGCGTGTTTCACTTGGAATAAAAATAAAAGTATTTTTGTTATTACTTTCTTTCCCCTAAAACTGAACTTCACATTCGTGTAGAAAATATAAAATGGTTTTAAAAAAATAGTGTTTCTTTAAAAACATAGAATACTAAGTATCAATCCACACTTTAAAAAGACGAAAATTAATAGAAACCATTTGAAAATTTATTCGTGATACAATCAGTTTTGTTTTCATAACTATATTTTAATGTTGGAATTGTGAAGAGCTATGACTACCCACCTCCTGAAAGAACACGGCACAGAATAAGATAGACATTCTGGGAACGTGTTTTTGTCCTGTGGATAATATCAGGTTTTGTTTGTTTTTTTTATTATTTTTTGTCCTTCCACCCTTCATCTCTCTTATGATATATTCGCTGCATTCGCTGGTTCCCAGACTTCATGAATTCAAGCACCCTACGAGGCTGGCATCCCGCTCTCTCCCTTTCAACGTCGAAACTATTAAATGTAGCCGTCTCTTCTACTCTAATAGCTTCATATCCCGCTCCTCTTGCCTGTAGAACTCTCTTCCCTATTCCAGTTTCCCTGAGATCTATAATCTCCAACTATTCAACTGTAATGTCAATCGATATCTCCAGTTGCCTTGATTTATCCACTATCCTTCTCCTCATCCTTTCCTCTATCACTTCTATCTGATCTTGCTCTAAATCTTCTGTAACCCTTTGCGTCCTAGTGGCTTCTCGCATTGCTTGGGGTGAAACGCTTAAAAAAAAAATCAGGCTTTCATTACATATAAACCGGAAAAGGTGAATACCTACTTGATATTTTAACTGTTTTGTCACCTAATATATACTCTTTTGTAAAAAAAATGTATTTTTTTTTTACTCTGTTTTAAGCAGAAAATAATATTTTTAAAATCCTGTAATCATTAGCTGATATTCGGTGAAGCCTATATTTCAGTAACTGGTATTTTATTTTTAGAGGATTTTTAATGAGAATTTTTTTGACTGTCGGCAAACGTCTTTGCAAAAGCAAAGTTCATTTTTGGACGACAAAATCTAAAACTAACTTAAAATACTCAAAAATCTTTTTTTTATTTTTTCTAACTAACTTTGTATAGCATCATTGCAATTAAAACCAAACTTCAAACTTCAAAGTTGGTATTTAAATTATTGAAATATTTTTATTTATTTTTATAAATATACCAGCAATATGTCCGACAGTTTGATCTGTTTTGATATCTCCGTAAAAGAGACGAGTTAAATAGAAACTATATCATTTTATGTACACATATTTATGGCTTATGACAGTAAAATATAGATGATGTTTCAGATTTACTGTCTTGAAAGCTAACAAAAGTAGCGTGATATATTCTGTGCTTTCTGGATAATGGCTTTCATATAAATATAAATTTATCCTAGTGACGCTAAGATCTAATCGATAAGACACTGTAGCCAAACATTTACGAGTAGACAAACCTATCTGTTGAACCTATCTAAATTTGCATGATAATGTTTTGTAGTATATTTCCTTAACAAATTAGATCGATTTATTTGCTAATCTATCAAACATTTCCCCCGTTTAAGCTAGCTAATATTTATATACGAGAAACTTGCTTTTTTTTTCTTCTTGTCACTAAATTCGTTCATTCCTACTTATTTGCGCACGTTTTCATCGTATTTGCCAAAATCAAATGCACAGAATGGCATTCGATATATTATTCTATTTAAAGCACGTTCTTAAAATTGATGTGTAGTCCTTTCTTCTCTCTTTTCATTACAGATTTCTGTAAATATTACTGTATGAATTTCTGTGATGAGGAGTTATCTTAAAATACTCACAAATAATTTTTATTTTTCATAACTTTATGTAGCATAATTGCAAATAAATCTAAAATTTAAACTTCATAGTTTTTTATTTATATTATGGTAATATTTTTTATTTTTTATAAATATACCAGCAGTTCCCACAGTTTGATCTGCTTTGATATATACATAAAAGAGACGAGTTAAATAGAAACTATATCATTTTATGTGCACATATATGTTGCTTATGACGGTAAAATATTGACGACGATGTTTCAGGTTCAGATTCTTACAAAAGTAGCGTCATATATACGGTGATTTCCGGATAATGGCTTTCATATAAATATAAATTTATACGTACGACACTAAGATCTAATTGATAAGAGACTGTGGCCAAACATTTATGAGTAGACATTTCGTCTGTTAAACCTATCTAAATTTCCATGATAATGTATTATAGTCTATTTCCCTAACAATTTAAATCGATGTATTTTATAATCTATTTAGTTAATATCTATAAGAACACCTTGCTTTTTCTTCTTCTTCTTCTTCTTCTTCTTCTTCTTCTTCTTCTTCTTCTTGTCACTAAATTCGTTCGTTCCTACTTACGTGCGCATGTTTTCATCGTATTTACCAAAATCGAATCCACGGAATGGCATTCAATATTTAAATATTTTATTTAAACCATGTTCTGAAAATTGATAGGTAGTCCTTTCTTCCCTCTTTCCATTAGTTATTTCTATAGTTGTTTGTGTATGAATTTTTATGATGAGGAGTTAAAATTATTTACAGATGGATTGATGTCTTCACATTATTTCAGCCATTGCCCCCCGCCGGACTTCTTCAGATGTTTGTCGATATAGGTAACCTTTCAGTGAATTTCAACTGCACAGTTATTTCCATTGACACTAATTCTGTATTACTGTTGTAAGCAATTCAATGATTAAGAAATAACAAAACAAGAGGTTGCAGATAAATCGTGTGGTGAACAATAAATACAACAGAAGAATACGACTTGGGAGTGGGTGTCGGTTGACCAGCGTTCAGTCTATATTACTGATTATTTTTAGTAGCCACCCCCACGAGGGTAGATGTGGCCCAAGGATAAGTTTAACGTGGGTCATCCGAGCCCGTAGACTCGGCCAAAAAATCCCCGCATAAACGGGTTCTGGCCTGTCAACCGCCACGGATGAGACTCTGCCCTTTGGCACAGCCTCGTCTGGGTAACTCTCTGCCCAAAGACAGAGAGTCCGGCAGCAGCTGCGAACTGTAACAGCCTCGGTAAAATAATTTATACTACTGTTATATTTAACAAACCCGAGGGATATATGTGGCACAAGGCCGAGTTTGCTGTGGGTTCTCCGAGCCCATAGGCTCGGCCAAAAATATTCCCTTAGAATCCGCATAAACGGGTTCAGGTCCTGTCTGCCTCCTGGGACGAAACTTTGCCCGTTGGCAATCCTCGCCCGGGTTCCTCTCTACTCAAGGCAGAGAGTTCGACAGTATGAACAATCTAGGCCACTATTCCTTCGAGGCTTACTTTCCTACTAATTTTATAGCAACTGGAAGAGTCCACAATAGATTTATTAGTGAGGGGACCCAAAACACTTACTTTCTTACTAATGTTATAGTAAGTGGAAGAGTCCACAATAGATTCATAAGAGGGGGACACCACATTTACCCGGCTCAGCAACCAGAATAATGAACCAAAGCTGTAATCCTCTTAGGTAATGTTCTACCAGGCAATTTTCATCCAATTATACGTATCTGCAGTGATAATAACAAGCAATATGATGATTTTTTCTCTTTTTTTCTTCTTGTAACAATAATTTACACCTCACTGCATTGTTCGATATCAATCTACCAGAATTATAGTTTGATAATTTATATCTAATTTATAAGAGGAACATTATTAAAAACAAGATCATATCAAAACTCAAGAGCGTCTTGAGATAATAACTAGTATCCATTAGCAAAAGAAGTTTATATGGCGTCCATTCAAAACATGGGCGATCATGGCTCTCCACAACTCCTTATCCTTGATAGTTCTGCTTATTAAGGTTTGTCTTTTCTACATACCTCTGTGTCCCTGTTCTACCATCCATTTACACGAACTTCGGTAGCTTACTCGCTGTTTCCCTCTGCCCCATTTGATTTCAATGTCTTGTGAGTGTCACATTCTCCAAGTCGCATTTCCTTATTATGTGGCAAACGGACTAAATCAGGTAGTTCCAAATTCTATTTGATAATCAGAAATATATAAGGTTATGCAACCAAATCGATACTGCCAGAATATGCATGAATAGTTCGGTCTTCATGTAACAGAGTTAAATACACCACCAAAAGCTGACGCCTTGGAGAAATGTTAAGTTTGAGTCTATCGTTAGCGGGGATAGTGATGAAAACGGTACCATAAACTCGTGTCTTTTAATAACATAGAGAATATATGCTTAATAATGTTAAACACAATTTCTTCGCAATGTATAATACACCAAAATATCTTAATCTTACGTTTTTAATTTACTGTTTCTGTTTAAACATGTATAATTAAAGACATAGTGCTATTTGCAAAAGAAGTGTTTAAATTGCGAAATTATAATTAATAAAAATGACGTTAATAGGAAAGGGAGCTTACTTTTTCAATGTGTCTTTTGCAAACAGACAGACCAGATTAAGAAAAATCGATTTTCGATTTTAAATTTGAATTGGATATTTATCAACATATTTCTTTTCAATTAAAATATGTTATTCTAAATATAAAAAAAATAAGTACAAATATAAAAATGAAAGGTATATAAATAAACAGACGTTAATATTTTATTTAAAAATTTATAGTTAGCAAGAGCATTTTCTTTTATAATGTTATGTCTCTTCAGGACATAGCGATCCCTTACTGTCCACAGATTTCTTTTTTTTGTCTTACGTTATCTTTAAATGCTCTCTTGCTTCAAAATATATGTGGCCATCAGTCTCCATCGATTATTCCTCTTTATTGTCCGTGAATGAGAATGCATCCAAGATTAAAATTGTGGTTTTCTGCTTTCGCCTTCATAGTTGGGAATTTAGAGTTTTCTTTGTCTTGGATTCGTTGAGAAGAATTCCCAGTCTGTTATGATAATACGTAATGGTTGGTCCAATACTTGAAGAAGTTAATATTGCAGTGATCGATCACTGGAAAAGAAGCTGCCCGAAGGTCCAAAATATTGTTCCCTTTTTTTTATTCCATCGAGCTTCGTACCAAATAAATACAAATGAAAAAAAAAGGATGATTTATTTATAAAGGCCTGAACATGTGGGACTTAGAAACGTAACTCATTAGAACCTTCTTCCATGAAAATAGCGATAACTTGCTATATTAGGTCCGTCGGGAAAGGGTTGAAAGGTGGAAGACGATTAATTACCTAAAGCTTAACCAAAACGCTTTTGAAACTTGTCGAGGTTGGAAAGAGAGGGTCGGCTTATTCTAGTCCAATTATACCGCTATTCTCCATTTTTTGCTCTGATTTGATTCTTGTAATGATAAAGGATGACAGGTTGAGTCAGCTACTTTCTGGAGCTCTATAAAGAGGCGATCATTTTTTTTTTATCGAAAATTATCGATCGATCGTAAATATGTTAATTTAATAAAGCTTAGCTTAGATGTAGAACATAGCCGGAAATATGGGACACCTTGTCATAAACTAACTCAATATTCAGTCGTAATTGATGCAGTAAGACAAGCTTGCTAACGATTTCACCACGTCGAGGTACCATGGATCGTATATATGAGTTCCACTTGACGTTTCCGTGAGCTGTAGTCTCAATAGACACTCAAAGAAAAAGAGAGTCTTTAAGAGTGCAAGCAGTTATCTTTATGGGGATTTCAGCTCATCTCATTAATAGTGAAGTGTTAATGTCTTGGTTTTTGTAAAATTGATCATTACAAAGCAGGTTTGCACCCTCTGGTCAATTAGACATATCAGGTGAGAGATTAACTTCCATCCGCTAGCCATGTAGATTTCGGGGAGTTCACTCTTGGAGTATGATATCATTTTATAGACATTTACTAAATTTAGGTGCATTTCCTTAGGTAGATCGGTAATGTAAACAGAAACTGGGCAGGATCGAGAAATGAGACTTGGGAAAAGCCTCTATTGATCTTATGCTTCAGAATCCCTACCATTGACAACGATCTTCAAAAATTAACCTGATAAAAATTGAAATCAGAAGCCTTACCATTGACAACGATCTTCAAAGATTTACCTGATAAAAATTGAAATCAGAAGCCTTGCCATTGCCAACGATCTTCAAAGATTTACCTGATAAAAATTGAAATCAGAAGCCTTAACATTGGCAACGATCTTCAAAGATTTACCTGATAAAATTGAAATCAGAAACAATTGACAACGTTCTTCAAAGATTTACCTGATAAAAAAAAATGACAACGATCTTCAAAGATTTACCTGATAAAATTGAAATCAGAATTCTTACAATTGACAACGTTCTTCAAAGATTTACCTGATAAAAATTGAAATCAGAAGCCTTAACATTGACAACGATCTTCAAAGATTTACCTGATAAAAATTGAAATCAGAATTCTTACAATTGACAACGTTCTTCAAAGATTTACCTGATAAAAATTGAAATCAGAAGCCTTAACATTGACAACGATCTTCAAAGATTTACCTGATAAAAATTGAAATCAGAAGCCTCCCTCATTGAACGAGCTAATAGTCTGATAAATGAGTAAAATAACTAATTATAATACTTTAACTTACTTTAGGAGGGGAGACAGATTTCCTGCAGAGAAGGCGTCATGCATTACATAGATCATCAAGCAAATCTTGCAAACAATGACTCAAATACATACTAAAAAGAATACATTTTCAAAATGTAACTTATTCAACGATTATATCTGCATAAATATTCAAGAACTATGGCTGGGAAATAAACTAACGTTTCCGGCAGGAATTGGGGGAAATTCCTGTGTTGAGTGAAAGGGTTCCTATGGACGAATTAATTTGGAAATAAACAATTACTGCATATCCTCTTGTATGCGCAATAGAACATGAACAATTTATTCTTGTGCATTGATTAAAAGTTCAATTTTAAAACTTGCGTAAATTCATTAATGAGAAGCAACATCAGAATAAAACCAGATGCTAGAAAAGGTGAAAAGATGTAACTGTAATACGTAAAATGAGGATTATGGCCGAGAGGGCTGGGATTTTGTTTTAGTTTGAAGAATAAGGCATCAAAGAGACTTGTGAATCACACATAGATATTTGAGAATACTTTCAGTCGGAGACTATCTGAGCAGACCACGTTCCCCAACCTGATTACGTTTCTAAGTTGGGACCCCACCTGCAATCCGACAATTTTTTCTAAACCTGTCGCCATATCACGTACATTTGGCTGGCATAGCATTTTCAGACAGGGTGTCGCGATGATTGTGTTGATTTTCATGTATTTAATGGCGCGTTTCTCTCTCATTCAACAATACAACAACAACAACAACAATAACAATAATAATAATAATCGAAATCTCAAAAATGTGGCACATGGGAACATCAACAAACCCTATTGTAGTTGGAGCCCTCGAATTGATTGAAAAGATTTCAGTAGACTCAGTGAAGGGATTCCTGGAATCCCATGCCTTAAAGCAATACAAAAATTCTTCTCACGGGCACAGTCCACAAAGTGTTTACGAAGTGTTTTTTTTTAATGTAAAATGTGTGTGTGCGTGTGTGTGGTCAGTGGAAAATGTCATCATTTCATTTCCAACCTTAGGTCTCTGGGCGGGACCCGGGAAAAATGTGTACCCACCAGAAATCAAAGGAATAATAATAATAATAATAATAATAATAATAATAATAATAATAATAATAATAATAATAATAATTTCCCTTGAAAATAAACATTTTTACAGAGAAAAAACTAATAAAATTAAATTTCAAAAATGTGTACAATTTTTTTTTTTTTATTGCATATTCATGGCCCTTTCGTAGCGTTTGGTTCTCTTTCAAAATTGTTCTCACCAGTACAGCCCACACCGTACGAAGGGCTTTATCTATGTGTTTGTTTCTTTGTTTTTTAATTGCTCAGTGAAAAATGTTATGATGCCATTTCTGACCTTAGGTCTTTGGGTAGGGGGGACCCGGAAAATAATGAGTACACTCCAGAAATGAAAGGAAATAAAACGACAACAACAGCAATAATAATAATGTATCTTCTGATGTGGTTAGGAAATCAACTTTGGTGTGAAATGTATGTAAAAACGAAATATGTTTTATGCACCTTAATACACCCAATCCAAACGGAGGAAAATTGTAAACCGGAAATAGTCACCATTGCTGCTTAATTAAAGAGTGGATTGAAGAAGAGCATCGACAATTTAGAATTGAAATTTCAACTTTAACACTCTTCATTGCTGTAATCGATTCGAGCTATTATATAATTAACTTCGTTTCCTATGACAGAAAATTGGCAAAATCCTGCTACATCGCAGCTAATGTTGGATAGTGTCTGAATAGTATATTCATTATATTGCCGGTAATAGAAAAGCTGCTATTAGGGAGCTTCTGTGAGCAGGTAAGAGAAATCCGCTGATCCTACCTCTCTGCAACTTCCTATCCTTATGGCGTTTAGTAACGTCTGTTTTAATCACATCCGTCCCAAATCCCGTTCCATCATTCATTCACACGAGATCACCAGTGGATGGTCAGATACCGCTCTTTTGCCTTCGATATCTCCAGTGAATTTTCAATTACCTAACGCAAAAACAACAGTTATGTGGCCGCTAGAATTCTCTATCTGTGTGAGGAGATTGTCAAGCGTTCGCTATATAGAGGAGGATTGATATGAACAGTTCCGCACTCTTTATAACGAAATGCTCATTTATTTTGGTACTTAGCTTTTTAGAGACATCAATTCCAGTCACTTTCAGTTCCGCGTTTTATATCGTCTATTATTAAAAACCAGTCATATATTTACGATCATGAATCCCGTGACCCTTTAAGGGTCGGAGGGGCACCACATGTACTGCCGTCGCAGTAGAAGTGGTGTTTCTTGGGCAACAAAGCCTGACGCACCCGACCCTTCTTCAGGCCGGTTTGAATTCAACCCAAGGTTATAGAACCCAGTCTGTTCTGCTATTTACCCACAGATAAATCTTCTTCTTCACTCTGTTTAGAAGAAGAGGATTCATGTTGTTATGGTCCGGTTGCTTGTACCACGGTGATAGTCCAAGGTAGAACCAATAAAGAAGAACTCGAAGGCCGATATGGAATAACACAGACATATTACAAACAGGAATATATACAGAGAGATAGGAACTGTTAGTACAAACTGTTGTCTGAACACGACTCTGTTTCGGACTCCCTCTCACTCGTCTGACCGTCTCCTGACGGACTTCACTCCAGATTTCAGACAGAATTCTAGACTTCAGACGGAACGGTATTAATCACCCCTCCCACAAACACACACAAGAGGGCATCATCTTTTTGCTTGATATATTGTCAAGTCAGTTACCGAAGGGTGAAATGTGTCACTTACGTCGCTGCGAGCAGTATATTTTCAAAAGCTGGGATATTGAGTAATCAAAATATACCAAACAAATTATAATTTTATCAGAAATTGACAGAAATATTATCTTTTCAGAAAGAATACATGGATCTGAGGATCCCTTTTACTACCAACGCAGACGTGTCAACAATTTGTGGAGATTGAACTGCTAGCCACTTCTATTTACAAAAAAAGCTCAGAGAAAATTGCCCGCATGTCTTTTACAGATGTCAGGACACTGAGAAATACAAAAATACTATCCGATTTGCGAGATTTTTCAGCAATTCCGGAAGCACCCATATTTGAAAAACTTTCTGTATCATAAATTTAAATAGGCGAATGCAACATTCTTAATGTTATGGCGAATATTTAGAAGATATTTTGAAAATATCTACTAATAATATGTTTCCGGAATATGATAATCATGTAAACGAGAAGAGAGGGCTGGTTTTACAAGGTGGCGCAGATATTTTCATGTAGATACTTAAGAGATTTACTAAAACGAAGATAAAACATTTTTTGCTATTTCCTTCTGAATGTTTTAAAAGCCTCCTAAAAGTCTGGCTTATATTTTTTAAACTGTTTTTCCTCCTGTGTTAAGACTTTAACGCACCTCAATGGAAGTAAGCCTTTGTTAAAAATAAAGATTATGAACTGATTCTGCTGAACATTACAAATGCCATCCCTTTCTTAAGTTGCTTTTTAATAGTTTACAAACATGACTACTTAAAGTAGTTACAAAATATTGAGAAGACTTTCTTCTAACAAGGGTTAACATATTAAGCAAGCAACCAAATAACTATCCTTAAACTTATAATAATATGTATGCTTACTTAATTACATAATAAAGAAAGCCTCTTATTTTATGTGATATCGCCTAATGCCAGCAGTTCCATTAGTATTTGTTCTAGTCTATCATCATCAGCAATGCAATTTACTCTGTATGTAAAATATTTATTTTGTTTAATGTCCTATTATTTGTTCGCTTTACTTTAGACGTACAATCGGTGGTACACTGCAAATATATTACTGAATCATTTTAGTCGATTTTCCAGCATGTACGTCATGAAACTCATAATAGTTTTATCTTCATTTTGCAATTTCGGAGGATAATGGCGAACCAAGCTCATTTGTTTCCAATCTCCAACTCTTCCTTATACTCTCTTACTAGCTCTACATTACGACACGTCGCACGAAACTTAACCACGGTTGACTCGAAAGTGCTTCTAACTGTGATTCAGCTTATATAAGCCCCTTACCGGAAATTCTTTCCTTGCGATAACTTTGCGAGACCTCGCTAAATTATTGATTTATTTCCTATTTTATATAAGTCTTTTTGGGTAACGTATGGCCCCATGGTAGATTTTATTGGAATGCCAGGCTACTTCGTCGGGGATGTAGGAATCCAATATGTCAGAGATGACATCATTATTTACGTTAATGTTGTTTCGTGTATAATTTTTATAACTTGACCTTCAGTAAAAAGGTTACTACTACTTTTGAATAAATAGTAATAAAATTATTACGCTGTCGATTAAATACTTTTATACTTTATTATATTACTATTAATTGTAATGCGTTTTTTTTTCTGTCATTATCTATTAATAATATAACTGTCTTTAAATAGCCATTTTCTTTTTCAGCGTGAATATAACAATTTAGGGTGAAACGAAAAGGTGGATTTACTTCAGAAGATTCTTTTGAATAAAGTCCTGACGGCGAAGAAAGATTGATCCAGAGAAATCCGTTATTGTTCGTAATGGTGAGTGATATATATATATATGTATATTTGTCAGTGTCTCACTATTTTTCAGAATTCCACCACTTAATTTAAGCAATTTTTATCATCCTGTTTTAAATTACACCCATGGTCCAATTTTAGTATTCATTTATTATGCAAATTTAGCAACATTTATGATCCCATTTGAAATAACATTCTTTCTTTTTATGTGCCGTGTCCCTTCAGGACGTAGGCGATCATGGCTCCCCACTTCCTCCCTATCCCTTGTAGCTCTCAATATGTTTCGTTCCTCTACCACTTCCACAGACTACGTTCTGTCATCCATTTGATTAAGCCAGCCAGGTATATCATGCGTTGCTTTCCCATGTCTCTTTCCCTCTGTTGGACTCGTGAGCATCAAATTCTCCAGGCCTTCCGTTCTCATTAGATATCCCAGTCATTTCACCTGCCTCTTCCTGATGTTAAGTATAAGTTTCCTCCTTGTTTGAATCCTCTCCGAAATATCATCATTGACCACACGCTCGGTTCAGGATATCCTTAGCATCCTTCTGTAGAACCATACCTACGTTGCCACGTGTTTCTTCTTCATCTTTGAGAAGACAGTTCAACATTCGCTGCCGAAAAGGAGGACAGATGTCACATACCAGCTCAGTACTCTTTTCTTTGTTACCAAAGAAATTCTCCTGTCTCGCAATACTCTGCCCAGCTTTTGGAATGTGTCCTTGGCCATCTCAATACGTCTTTGGATGTTCGCGTCACACTTACCGTCCTCGGTCAAAACAATTCCCAGATATTTAAACTTCCGCACCTGATTTATTGTCCCCGACTGTCAAATCGCATTTCGGGCTCATCCTTTTACTGGTGTATTCCTACAATTTTACACAAATGTTTGGTGCAAATTTTAGATACATACACGAACTAATTTTAAAATAACATTTATTACCCAATCTAAAACATTATTTTGAAAATTTAGAAACATTTATAATCTAAATTTCAGAGATTTTTGTTTGGCTAAGTTAGTTACTTTTGTTTAAGAGCATATCAATTTTTATGCGTTATTTAACCTCGAAGTCTAAAAATTTTGTACAAAATTTTATGGCTTCAACTACAGGAAATCCATGAACCGGTCTTAAACAACATATAACAGTTTTACCCAATTTTTCAGCAAAATTCATTAACCAGAATGAAATAACAGTTGTGATTCAATTTTAAGCAATATCTGTGTAAAAATAATTTATATATCCGATTTTAACCCTTTTACCAGCGTAGACGTGTATATACATTTAGCGAAAATGCATTTTTCAGACACGGAGGAATAAACATGTCAAGATGTTACCCTCCAAAAACCAGGTATAGACGTGATTATAAGTCGATTTTGATTCTTTTTAAGCCCTTATGAGATTGAAACGAGTCTGACTGTCAAATAATTCTGGTCGAGGTATTAGCCACGACCCGCGTAATTCAATGTACTTCAGTTTCTTATTTACTATATCAAAAACAAATTAAAAAAAAAAAAAACTCATCAGAAAATTAAACGCTTTTCCAAAAAAAATAATTAGCGGGAAAGGGTTAAACAAGAAAAGTTTTTCACTTTAAACAACATTTATGATTGAAATTTAAGCAATATTATTATGCATCTCCAGGTTGTATTTATGATTCAATTGTAACATAATTTATACGGTATTTAGCAATACCTATGATCCAGTGCTAAGTAATGATTCAGATTTTGACAAATGTTTATGATTCAATTTTATGCAATATTTATTACAAGTTTTCAACAACATTTCTGGTTTTATTTTAAGAAGAACTTATTATCCAATCGACCAGCACAGTTCTCACAGAAATGCATGGCTGTCTCGTTGTTGGCTTATCTTTGCCTTTCTGGCAGACTATATGTTTATATATCTATCTGTGTACCTAGCACGACATGTTTGAATGCTTATTAGATAAGTGACATTCTAAACCATATGGATATGCATGTAGTTTAGCCAATATTAGCATTGAAAACAGGATCAATGAGCCGACTTTAAAACCCGACCTTCATTTCACTTTTACAAAAATATCCTTAAACTGTTTCTTCTCTCAGGGCAGCCTGGTCATTCTATCCCGTAAAACATACGTGCTACAGAAGCTTTATGACTGAACGGAAGTGGGAAGGTTATTCTTACTAACAATTCTGACACGGGAGTTAAAATTCCTATTACATCATTGTTCATAATGCAAACCATAATACGATTACATAATCTTCATTTCAGGATTGTTTGACATTTATAAATTTCTGCCGTATTAGTTCTTATTTTAACTACAAGCTTTCGTCCGTTCCTACAGACATCTTCAGGTATAGAATATATATGTATAGAATACATCTATTCTATACCTGAAGGAACAGACGAAAGCTTGTAGTAAAAATAAGAACGAATACGGCAGAAATTTATATAAATAAGGATCATTTCATTCATAACGGATACGGAGGTTTTTGTATATTATTTGAATTGTTTGCGATGATGGATGTCTCGCCATTTAAATCATTAACCTTTGCATTAGTTTTTGTGTGAATAATTCATGTATTTATATATATATATATATATATATATATATATATATATATATATATATATATATATATATATATATATATAAAATGCACAATTGGTCATATAGAAATCGCATATTATTTTTATATAGATCCACAGCACTTTCTCGTAGATTCACTAGACATATGCTAAAGTAAAGAGCAGTAAGGGAACACATGACGCAGAAACACAAGACATTTAGTTGTCCACAATGAAAATCGAAAAAAAAAACAATCAGAAGCTATTCATATTAATTTTAAACAAGAAATGTTTAACACCATTCATTAGTATGGATGTTATGTTTTTGCAACTTTGTAGGTTATTTAACCTGAAACATATTTCGGGTTATAAAAGGTCACTTACAGTAACTGGTTTTCCCAAACATAACTTACCACTGATTAGGATTAAACACTGTTTAACCTCGCTTATCTAACGAGAAGAGAACCGGTGTTGTTAGAGAGAACCACTTATAATATAGAAGCGGGTAATTCAAAATGTATTTAAATTCTTTCAACCCATACATTTACGTAGAAATAAAACACATAAATAAAAAAAAGCATCATATTCATATGTCATCACAAAAGTAAAAGTAACTCCTACATCTTATTAAAAATTGTGATAGAAAAACCTCATGATTTTATTTAAATGATCTTTAATTCCTGACCTTGACTGAAGTCTTTTCAAAAATTTGAGATAGTAAAACCTATCTTGGAATTCAGATATTTCTTCATATTTCCAATCATGCCATACGAAAATTGATTTGGGACTAAATGAAAAGTATTTTAAAATATATGTCCAATTTTGTTTTTCTATTTAACAGAAGATTTTTGTATAAACAGCTAATACTAAATTTATATATATATATATATATAACTTTATATCACTCAAAATACTATGTAAATTTTATGAAAATATTATACTATTTTGTCTCTACGTCATATTGAGCATTTTTTAAAGCAATTGTTAAGAACTGTGGATTCTTAATCTGTCTGTTCTTTCAAATTATTTGGGCATGTATATATATATATATATATATATATATGAAAGTGAACATTGAAGTCAACATTCAGAGGTAACAAATTGTTTCACGCTAAACGCAATCATCAGGCCACATGCGTTCGGTTTCATCTATCTATCAATCTATCTTGTTCTGTGTCTGTCTGTCCGTCTCTCTCTCTCTCTCTCTCTCTATATATATATATATATATATATATATATATATATATATATATATATATATATAATAATTTAAACATTTCTGATTAAAAAATTTAGACATGTATTTGTTTATTTTCAATAATATCTTTTTGTAATCAAGTATGAGCTTATACGTGCTTAACAAAGAGAACGTGAGAAAGGGGTAACATCCACAATGAAGATAGCTTTCTATGTATTGAAGTGGGTGCTGGAAAGTTTTCTGCTCACTGCCGCGTCTAACCGGAAGACCAAAAATCAGAATCGCTTCTTCTTCCTTACTTGGTTGGGCTGAGAACGTTTCAGCAGTCCTCGTATAATAAAGGAGAATGATATTTTTGGTGCCATTTGAGAATGCAGCATCTTTTGGTTCTTTCATGTAATGTAAACTCTGCGGAAGCAAATTCTATGAAAAGGGCTGTTACTATCCTGAAGTTCATATCATTGAACATCAAATCACAAAAGAAAAAATGAAGAAAAAAAAGAACAATAATTTCTGAAAAATCTCAATCCAATTGTCTGGTACGTATACAAGAAAAAAAAGCACAAATACACACAAATAAATTGCTGGTCGGCGCGTGTAGAGAAAAGTGACATGTCACGAGATCGCATTATTTCAGTCACGAGTAACATGGCCGCAATTCACTCGCATATTAATCTAGAAGATACTTAATAATCAAACAGTAGTAAAAACTATTAAAAAGATATTTACAATGTGCCAAACAGCGGAAATGTAGTCTAAAGGACTTTACAGTAGGTAATGAAATCAATAAGCAGAAACTGAGTTTCAGTTGGGAATGATTATGTTCTCATAGCCTTATTACTCTCGCTGCAGTCATGAAATAATCTTTCCCTGGATTTCATATGTGTACTAAAGGGATATGTAACGTAATGTGACTGATATGAAAAAAAAAAAAAAACAAAATCGATAAAATGGAATCGAAACCAGCTGAAGATTTTTAACTGACCTTAGCACGCATACAATTTTGGGAGGCATGAAATAAGACTTCCCTTCCTTATATACTAGGTTGACCAGAAATTCATGACTGACTTAGAAAGCTGAAAGTAAGTAACAAATATTTATCTCTGCCTGGTGAAATTTCCAAGGATTACTGCATTTCGAACTTGTTCCATACGGCCGCGCTATCAACGCTAAACTGTAATTTCCACCAACAAGGCCTTGTGTACGACAAAATAAAGAAGGACAGACGAAGTTGTTGCTTTGTTTCAGCAAAACAATGGGAGGCTACGCATTGCCAGGTTGAGTAAGGAGAACTTCAAACAGACGGACGGTGTTGAGATTCTTTCATATCCACCAATCAGCACCGATGCTGTTCCGAGTGTCTATGGCAAATTCCGCTCAATGGCGACCGGCGATTTAACACTTTTGATGAAGTGAAGGAAGCTTGTTTACAGTTTACCAGCGAACTGGTATCTGGGACAGATTCGGATGCAAGCTGATCGCTGGCTGAAGATCGTCGAGAAAAATAAAGGTTGGTGCTGCACCATTAAAAGTTATTATGACATTCTGACCAACCTAATATCTGTACTAAATGTAGGTGTAATATAGTTTAACGCTTATCAATATGTAATATGAAATAGAGAAACAGAAATTGAATTTCAGCTGAGGCTTCTTAAGTTCAATTAACTATTGATACGTTGCACTTTGATCTTGGAAAAGGCATGATTCCAACTTTCCCAGCGTTCTATATATACGCAATACGGATGTGTATTACACTGAAATGACTCTAAGCAAAGGAATATCAATAAATAATCCAAATACCGGACCTAAATGATCAGGTACTAAATTCGATAAATCATTCAAATTATTATTCTCATTTTTGTTTTGATCAATGCATTTCAACCGATGAAGTCTCCGACGATTATTAAATTTATATCATTAACTTGGATGATTCTTTCTGTTTAAATATTTTTAAATTGCTGTCGTTACATTGATTCAAGAGACAAAACTTTCAATAAACGCATGTTATGTGGTTTCTTTAGGCTAATTTTCTCGTGTTAAATTTTAACAAAAACGAAAGACAGAAGAGTAAATGACCAAACCAAAAATACAAAAACCTAGGCAAATCCATCCAAAACCAACTAATTCCAATACTTAAAATTCTTGTCTTAAAAAATTTACACAAAATATATCAGTACATTCCCGCCAATGGTTCGTTAATGTATGCATTTTACACACTAGTTAATATAATTGTTTCTACGTTATGCCCTACATAAAATGTATCTCACACTACAATAGAATACTAATATTAAACACAAGGAATTTTACTTCTATATGCCGTGTCATTTCAGGACGTAAACGATCGTGGTTCCCACAATCATTTATCCTTGTATCTCCGAGCAAGGTTTATCTGCTATCCATTTACACAAGGAAATAAATCTACGCAATTTCTAAAATGCCAAAGAAATAATTGAATAACAGAAAAACAAACAATATATCTTTATATGTTTTCTTTCCTTTGTATTTGTATCTACTTCATATCACCCATTTTCTATCGCGTTCTTTCTAGATTTCTCTGAACGTTTCACCCATGGAAACTAGCAAAGTAAATGTAAAGTTTGAATAGCATGCTTAAGTTCATAAGTAAAATAAGGTTTCTTAAACTTTCACTTGTTCACTCACAAACTTTATCACGCATAACCACATACATAAACAATTTTTAAGTATAATATTTCTTGAAGTTTGTAAAATTTTCCGGAAATTTTGTCAGCATTTCAACCACTCTCGATTTTTTACCAAGAAGGTCATGCATCTAAGCAACTTTTACTTTTGAAAGAGGAAACGTTCATAAGAAGTTTTTTTTTTCAATAAAGAAATCCTTTCATTTCCAAATGAATGAATTAGAAATACAAAGAAACCTCTCATCAACGGATTAATAGGGGGAGAGATGGTCCTTTAAAGCCGATTGTCCGTAAATGGAAATGGATTATTTTTGAGTCATAAAGCCACTATAGTAACAAACAGTAGTTATGATCATAATTTAAATATTATAAACATGAATAAAACATGGCATAAACAACTATATACTATATAGTACATATATATATATATATATATACAGCATAGAGTATATATAATTGTATATGCATATATATATATATATATATATATATATACAGTATACACGAACACATATACACACACACTTATATATATCCTATATATACACTGCATATATTTATATACAGTATATAGGTTTGGACGCTTCTTTTTTTACACGTTCCTTCTGTTTCGATGCCATGATCAGGGCAGAACAATTTATGTATTTATCAAGATAACAAATATAATTAATTTTTCCCAGCTACTTTCTCACGCATGCGCTAATGTATCATACTTTATAAACTGTACCAGCAATAAAAAATATTGTCGGCATTAAATAACCCATTGAGGTTGATATGCTGAAAATAAACCAAACCAAACCAAAGCAAGCCAAAGCAAGGTGATGAAAGTCAGGGTGATTCAAAGGGTTACGGTGTATGAAAGAAACAGACAGAACAATAAAAGAACTAATTTAAAGGAATCAGAAAATGAAGAATTACTTAAAATTATGAAGATCATAATTGAGAGAGAAGCAATAAACACAAAGAGTTTACAATAAGAGTTGCGAGACGAGAAGCTATTAACATACTACTTACAGTTACATCTAGTCATTTCAACACTGAAACTATGAGAGTCAACTAACAATCTTACACAACGCTTAGATTTGTGGAGGTACTAAAGAGGTCGCTCATCAGAAGTAATACCGTGGAAATATTCATAGAAAAGGCAAAGGGAAATTACATTACATTACTGCGCCATGGAAGTCGTTAATGAATTGTCCGAAAGCGCCTGGGACAATGTATACTTACGGACAGATTATCCACTCTTTTAGTCTTTAAAATATAGAACAGTAGTAAAAGTAATTTAAATGAAATACATAAATATATAATATATATATATATATATATATATATATATATATATATATATATATATATATATATATATATATATATATATATATATATATATATATATATATATATATATATAGGCAGCATATTTTCATTCAAACAGGTTTGGTTAAATAATTTAGATATAGCGTGTCGATTAGTTTTCGTTGTGATCCTTTCAAGTTCTCAGTTTAATTTTTTGGTAGACTTAAAAATTTAGTAAGAAACATACTAAAATTTTCTTTCGAATAGTTTTTATTTTCCCAATTACGTTCAATCTCATCTGAGACCATCTTCAGTGGATCAAGTTGTCTGTGAGTATGTATATGTATTTGTTCAAATTTAAATCATTTCATCTGTTCGTTTTTACTTGCTTATGGGGCGTTTTAGATTTCAAAGTTCAAAGTTCACCCGTTCTTTTGTTTTTTGGTTGTTTTTTTCAGTTGAAGAGGAGTAACTTTTTTTGTTTTTAGTCATACGTATATAATTTTTTGTTTTGTTTTTGCACATACGTAAATTATTTAAGCAAATCTGTTTGAATACATGCATATATGTATATAACTATATATATATATATATATATATATATATATATATATATATATATATATATATTGGCAGAAGTTTCGATTTAAGTGTAATCAAGACATTTGTGCAGGTATGATGGTAGTAAATTTCATAAACTTGCAGAATTAATATGAAAACCATAGGAATATTTAATTTTAAACTAATTGTAAATGTTATAGCAATTATTCCTATACTATACTCATAAAATGATGAATTATAAAATTGAGGTTTTCTTTCTCCAAAAGGCGATACTTCCCTGCGGCATTCTTACAATTCAAAATAAAAAAAAAAACTATGTCCGCAGTTTCTTTTGAAAACGCTCGAAGAAATCAATAAATATTTGAAATAACATAAACATGATGAAATTTTCTCATAGGTAAATTAAATTATGAACTCTATAACAATAACTTTCAGATGAGTTTTCACAACGGATAAAATTGATTATTCTACTCTCCGCCATTACAATATCTATAGAAATGTGAAAAAAATGGTTTAAATCTAGTTTGAATATGTATTCGCAAAGGCCTTGAAATATTCGGTTTACTTTGCTTCATATCTCTTAGCCTTAACTCAGTATCCTTCCTTCTTTCATTCGTTTCAAGTGAAGAGTTTGTTTATTTAGATTTGAGTTTGCCATTTACCCATTAATGGAGGTGGTTGGTTCTCGATTCTAGTATAAAAGGGTTTCATTGTTGAAATGACAAAAAAACGGTTTTCACTATTATCCTCATTTTGGTTTTTAAGCAAAGAAAACAAGTGTACAATAAATAGTTTTTCTTTGTTTCACTCGTTCAATCTTTTTCATTTCTTTTTTAATTTCATATATATATTTTTTATTGATTTCTGTGGTCTTAGCAGTATAAAATGTTATGGCTCTTCGATCGGAAAACATCATTTATGAAGTTTGTTCAAATTAATGCTAGCGCTGATATGTTTCACCACGTACAATAGTGATACCAATTGCCAAATAGGCACGCATCCTATTCAAATTTAAACACGAACTGATTCTTACCGTACGGTAAAAAAAATGATAGCTTAATTAAATTTGAACAGCATTGGTTATATTTAACTAAAATATTTTGACAAATACATTTGGAAAAATATATTTTCTACTTTACAATTGCCAGCATATTTCATACAAGTCTCTTCACAAGAGATTATCGTCAGTTCAGGAAGTTTTCCTTGCTACTGCTAAGATGTAAAGAAATACTTTACTCTGAGTTTATTGACTGCATGAACACTGCTAACACCCGTTGCCTAACCTATGAAGGTAGCAGTATAGTACACTAATGTTTGACTTAAAATTATCCGAAAACAGTTTTATTTTAGGTTTTAAGTATATTCCTTTTTTTCAAATTACTTTTATTTATGTATAAACCTCCAATTTTTAAGATTATTTTTGACAAATAACCTTTCAATTTTCAGAAACTGTTCAACTTTCTTGTTCCTTTTTAATTGTGAAAAAATGAGTTGCATCACATATAGTATTTCTTCATTTTTGTTTGGTGTCCATTCAAGACGTAAAACAATAGCTTTCCATAACTACCTATCCTTCTTAGTTCTAAACAATTTTTGTCCACTTGCTATCCCTCCCAGATTCATGTTTTGCCATCCATTTACACGAACCCATTAGGTACATTTTCCTCTAGCCGTTTTGTCTTCAATATGTCTTGTGATTGTCAAATTCTGAAAGCCATCTTTCTTTGTCACAGAAAGTTCAACTGTCTCTTTCTGATTCCAAGTAAAGTAGCCTTTTTGTTAACGTTTTATTTAAAACTTTGTCATTTACTTATACGTAAGTTTACTTGCTTAGATTTTAGAAAGCATATTTCCCTATTTAAAATGTATCTAATTATTTCTTTACAAATGCTATAATCTTTTTTTTTATATGTTTTTTTCTGTTTCTCTTTGTATTCATTTCCTCACCAAATCGCATCTTTCTGACTATATGATATTCTTTCTGGATACGAAATATTTTTATTCTCCAAAACTTCCTCTTTTTTTCCTTGCATTCCTTCTTTTTTCTTCCCTTTTCCATGATCCATTTACATAGAATAATCAAATAAGATAGTCATTATTTTTCTCTACTCCATTTACCTACAGTATGCTTGCTGCTGTTCGTTTTCAAAGACGTCTTTCCCTCTTATATGCCCCCTATAGCTGTCTTTTCCTGAATGTTAGCAGCAGTTACCTTGTAGTTCCTCTTTTCTATAAACTCTGTTCATAGGCCCACGCCCCTCTAACTTTCAATCACTGTTTCAGACGTGACAAAATTGTCCAACGTTTCTTCTTCTTTTCCCTCCATGACTTCGGTAACCAGGTCTCTCCACAGTTCGCCGTCCTTTCTAGCTCTTAATCAATTTATTTTGTCGATGTCTCTCCCAGTCACTGTTCTGCGGTCCGTTTACACAAGCAGGTTAGGTAGGTTATTTGCTGCTTTCCTCTGTCCCACTTGCCTTCAATGTGTCATTTGAGTGTCAAATTTGCTAAGCCTTCTTTCTTTATTATTCACCCTAGGAATTTTAACTGTCTCTTTCTGAAATTAAGTATAAGTGTTCTTTTTTCCCATTTTCTTTAAAACTTATTCATCTATTCTGTTAACTCGTCTCTTCTTCATCTGCAACGTGATTGTCCAGCATTCACTGCCATATGGGATGACCGATATCACATAACATTTCAGTACTCTTTTTTTTGTTTCTAAAGATATTTTTTCTATTTCTTAATAATTAGTTTAGATTTAATAGACATCTTTCTCTCTCCTAATGCACCTACGAATTTAATGTCGCACTTTCTAACCTCTGTTAAAACACTTCCTAAATATTTGAATTTGGGTACTTGCATGATTTGACCATCTCCAATTTGTAATTTTTATGTTGCACTGTCCCTTTTGCTGACAACTATACCTTCTGTCTTCTTACAACTGATGTTTAGTATTTTCTGATGCCTTTCCTTTACTATATCCTGTAGGATTTCCTATAGATTCCTTTCTCTGTCTGTTATCAACACCATGTCATCTTCATAATCGATTCTCTTAAATTTTGACGACCAATAAGGAATCCATTTTAGTTCATTCGGAATCACATTCCTGTAAATGTTGAATAATTGCAGGGAGGCGACATCCTTCTTTTAAACCCATTTCTATTATTGCGTATTGATGGAATTCAATTTCTATCCGTATGCAGGCAGTTTGCTCACAATACACTTTCTGGACTATTTTAATACCCTTTCCAAGTAGATCAAGCTTACCTAATACTTCCAACGGTTATTTGTGTCGTGGTTTAACTCAAATATACATCTTTTGTCCAATATTTCCTGTCATATAAAAAATGCGATACTACATAGCAATTCAGCACACTTCTTTTTTTTTTTTATAAAGGATATTTAAAATCCTTTGCCCCCTTTCTCAAAGTTATTTTTTTTCAATTTGATAGCTTTTCATATTTCTCTGTCACTCGTACTTCAACTCTTACTACATTATCTACACAGTTAAATTTCTGTATCTGCTTCATTTTGACATCCCTGATATGTAAATCACAGCTTTTGGCTTACCCATTTCCTGACAACCAGGCATTCTTCATTTTTTAAATTTCATGGCTCTGTTTTCCTTGTTTAGAGTTTAAATGATTTTAATCTCTATTCGCAATTCCTTTAAGGTAAGAAATGTGACTTATTTGTTAAAAATATTTCAAGAGTTGTTTGGAAAATTAGGTTTGGTTTTGTTTTTTTGTTTTTTGCCGCAGCATTTATGCCGATCCATTCTACAACCTTATTCTGGTGTCCATTCATTAAATGCTTGCCTCGAATATATATGTGGAACATATAAAAGAAATTATTTTCCTTGGAATAATTCATTTGAAGATGGCCGTACAATAGGTCGGTCATCACATCGTGGTAGCAATCAAATAAAAAAAATAATGTTATAACAACAGAAAATATATCTTCAAAATTTAAATTTGTCGGAACTCTTATCGAGGTAGTTGGTTCTCGATTCTAGTATAAAAGGTTTTTGATTGTTGAAATGACAAAAAATTGTTTTCCTTGGTTAAAAATTATCGAAAAAATGTGTTATTATGACTCGCTAAAATAGATGCTAAAGAACGTATCACAAAATCGGAGGTGGAGAAACTTCCAGTATTTGTATTTACTCCGATTGGCAAAGGTAAACCTTTTTGACATTCAATGACCGAGCAGCCAATAGAACTGTCGGTTGAAATTCATAAAATTCTTCTCTTAAAACATATTTTCAGAAAATTAAGTTTCTAAAGTTCTGTAATTTTAACGCTCTTTCCAGTTTTATTTAAAGCAATGTTGAATGACAACATCTTGATTATGTCATTCGTAAGTTACGGAGAGTGTTTATCACTGATCGCTGAATACTTACTTGCGGGGGGGTGCAGAAAGATGGTTAACTCTATTTCTAAAGTAACAACTGCATAAGGTTATTTTACTTGCAGATGTATAATGGTAAACCAGAATCATGTGAATTCCGGACAGATATCAAAAGCAGGTGACATCTTCGGGTGCTTAGATTTGATAGAAAAAAGAAACCAGCAACGATTAATATCTGTAAACTACCCAACGAAGATGAACATCGCTTCAAATTACAGCCTAATTTAACGCTGATGCCTCTGAAACCAGGAGTTCAGGCAACAAGGATTGATACACGGGGATCAATCATTGCACCTGAGCCTTGGGAAAATATTACCATTATACTGTAGCAGACTTTTTAATAATAGTTATACATTTTTATATGTGGCTATGGGTTTGGACTTCCTTCAAGGTATAATGCAAGTCGTGAGTTAGGTTCTATTGAAGTTCGCAATGGCTATTAATGAAATTTGAGTCTGTCATCACAAATATGAAATACAATCTTTCTTAGTAGTGATTTGTTATTAAATTAAAGCAAGTGAAACGAAACTCGCACCACGTGATTGGCTTCACACAGTCCATTGGTTCCAGCTAGTAAACCTTACTGGACAGGTAATGAGATAGGACAATGATCGTAATAAAATAACAGTGGTAAAAAATAGTATTACGATGTTAGTACAGCCAGCCGTGAAATATTCTTATTTAGATATACGCACACTATAACTACATGACAACCGCCATTATTAAGGAAAAAGAGAGGCTCATGTTATTAGATGTTTCTAATTTTTGGCCCTTCAGCTTATGACCCCAAAAACCTAATACTTTTAAAATGGTTTAAATTAAACAAGGAATTGGGAACGATGACCTTGAAAATATATTAAAACTGCGGAATTAATTTATTTTATTGGAATATATAAAGAAGATGCGCAGGTTATTCTTGTGATTATTTTTAGTCGTATCATGAATCGTTAATAAGAAAAAAGAAGATAAACAGATGAAATTTTTTAAAAAAGTATTTTTTACGGAGCTCAAGATGAATTGAAAATTGAAATATCGTCAATTTTTATCTAACAAGGAAAGAAGTTTATCACAATGATTATTTAAATATAATTTTCTTCTTATTCTCCAGAACTAGCTAATGTTTTTTACACTAATGCTTGAGATGGCCTCGGAACCTTATTGTTGCTTTAGTATATGCGATACGTAATCCGTTAAAACAAATGATAATATGCCTCTGAAGGTAACCATTTCAATTGGGTTGCCGTTTGGGTAACGTTTTTTTAAGCGAAAAACAATATTAGCATTTACATGATTACTAATATTAAGGGATTGGTTAAAAATCATTCGCCCGACATTCGCAACATGTCACCAATTGGTGAATCATCGGAAATTATTTTGAAATCATTTCTTTGTCAGTCTGAGAATATTTCAGCGCCTCCCAAAATTGCATTACCATTTGAATTCTTGCTTTACTTACGATAAAAAAAATTAAATAAAAAGACTTATCATTTAGGGGTTAATGTTTCCTAGGTACGAAATGGTGTATAATCTTATGAGATTTTGAATACAGATTTTTAAGGTAAGCAGACAGACTCATGGTGATCCTTTAGTATTGCATATATACTTAATTAATGCTATTTACCATGCGCCGTATGAAGAACATTTTGCGATATAACGATCAAATGATTTAAAAGTTAGGATTTTTAATTTTCATAGCATGTTTACCCATCTTGAATAGCAGAGGCATTGAGGTTTCCTTACAATTTCACTTCCCCTTTACTATGTAAATATAACTAATTGATGAATTATTGTATATCATAAATTAAAACAATGTAACATGTTATTAACCTACGCCGATTTAATATTTCATTTCAACTCTGTATTTATGATAATAACACAACTAATGTCTCGATGGTAAGTTTGAACAGTTCGCTGTCAAATTAGCAGCTGATCTTCTGATTCCCTGACAGTCTCGACGTATCATAACATTTCTCACCCCAGTAAGAGAAAGTTTCTTCGAACGACTGGGTGTCTGAATTTTTCATGAGTGAAGAAAGTAGTTGGGTGTTTCGAGGTTTGTATACAGGTGTTTAACCAACTATGATTTTCGCCACAGGCATTTTGGGGGGAGATATTGCGAAACTGATTTATGATGCTTGGAATTATGACCCCGGAATTGTTTTATTACTTTAGAGTCCAACCTACCCATTACTTTTTTTTCTAATGGGCGCTTATGGAATTTCTGGAAACAGTATTTCACCTTTCAGAACATTCATTACAGCATTTAAAGCCATTTCTTGCCTATGACTCACATCAGCTTATGTCGATGTAGCCTTTGAATAGAGTATATCGACAAAGCCAGATCCATGGTTAATCTGATAAACTTGATTGACCAGTGGAGCCCCATATGTCTAGTATATCTGCACCAGGGATGCACGTGTTGGAAACAGCCATATCAAAGATATATAAACACCCACCCATCAGGAGATGGATCTCTCTTAGATATCGCAGATGTGATTGTAAAGTCAAATTTTTGAATGAGCAGTTTTCAGCCGCTCTCACACTCTGGCTGCTATTAATTTACAGAATAAAATGAAATATACTAATAAATATGAGATTTACGCTTCATGTTTCATTCGTGAGCATGACGTCATCATTGCATTAAAGATACGAGAGGAAATATTAATGTCTCGTAGGGACACGTCTTGCAGACCGACCGCTTACCAGATTGTGATTTCATTGTATTCATCAGTGTTTATTAATATTTGTTTAGTTTTATGCAATATATAAAATCTGAATATCAACGTTCGGATAAAATTTTATTAAACTTTGTGCTATATTAAACTAGTATAAATAAATATCGCCATTTATCACCATAGAACTTGTCTTTATTCTGGCATTTCTGAATATGTTAAATACTTTTGAAATTGAATCTAAAAAAATATCTCCTCAACGGAATTGGGTTCCTTGACGAGAATTTGGTAAATATTTTACGAAAGATTTTTTTCGTTATAAAATTTAAAATGATTAAGACATTGGTCTATTTCACGACCGCGATAGTATTCGGTTTCCGATTCCGGAGAGAAAAAAAAAAGGAAGGAAGACTCTGCTCTTTTTCACTTATTTCTCTTTTCTATCATCAATTTACCAAAATCCTCTATCAATTTTATATATTACCAGAATACCTTTATGTACAATCTGAGACATATTTACCACATTAAAGGATGTTCTTGGGTTATATTAATCCTCTCTATCAGGTTGACGCTATTTGTATAATATTAACTGAACATACATTCTCCATCAACAGTACTACATGTACCATATATGAATACCTATATCCGAACAAATAAGTCCATATTAACGGAAGACAGTTTTACAATTTTAACAGAAAACCTCTCTCCATCAACTGGAACCCTCTGTTCCAAAATGCCTGAAGACATCCTATCCATTAACTGAACCCTCTGGAATATATTATTCCAAATTCAATACATCTCGCTAATTTAGCGCTGTTGAAATTGTCATCTATATTCTGACATGTGCAATGATATTAAATATCGTTTGCAAATTAAGTTTAGTGAAAAACAGCACTGTTCAATGAAACTGGATACTTTGATGGAAATATAACCTCAAGGAAATAAACATGTTTATTCGATCAGATTCAAAATGATGTATATATTAATCAGTGTCATTTTCATACAAAACAAAATGCGTTGCATAATGATATGAAACCATCTTCTATTACATAAAACTATAGAAATATCTTAAATCCGTAACGTCAGAACTTGTTAAAACGGTTTAATTACTTAACTGAAATAAGAGAATAAAAAAATGAAAATATTTTTAATATCAGATCATTGCAAAAGTTCGTAAACGAATACCTTTGTTAATATGAATGAGCGCAACTTGACAATTGTGTTGGTTTTGGTGCTGAATTATGTTCTAACTTGAAACCTTGTATCGTTCAGTTGCGGTTCAGATTTTGTTGAATGCTGTCTTTTTGTCTACAAATGCATGCCTTAAAGATGGAGGGTGAAAAGTTTCACTTTCGGAAAGGAATTAGCGCCTGAACTTCAACAAAAAATGTCATAAGGTTTTTTTTATATTTTGTGTTGTGTTGCAGATCATCAAACTGTCAAAAAGTGGTTTTGGTAGACATCGTCAGCGTCATTTTAACTTAAACGATCAACCACTCTCCTGGCAAACTTCAAACGTCGATGAATATCCTCTACTTACCATTGTGTAGAATAAATCGAAGATTTTGACGGAAGAGATTGGTAAATATTACCAAATACATATCTCAACTGTCATTCGCTATTTGAAGAGGCTTACGTTCCTTTCCAAATTTGATACGTAGGTGTCACATTCTCTGACCGAACAGAACAGGTTCGATAACGTTTTTGTGTTGGTTTTCTCACTATTAGACGACAAAAGGAACAGTTCTTGGATAGAGTTTTTACAGGCGATGAAACATGGCTAAAGTTTAACGCAAATCGAGCTAGAGGAAAGCTCGACAATGTACAGAACTCGCCGCTAAGCGGGTTCGCATCTATTGAAAGTGTTACTGTCCGCTTGGTGCGATTGTAGAAGAATAATTCACTTTGAGCTTCTTTCAGCCAGAGAAACAATGAATACAAAGACGCACTATGACCAACTTAACAATCTCAATGCGACTACTTAGGAAAAAATGGTTGATTTTTGGCAAATTGAAAAGGTAACATTTTGCGCGACGAAAACGCATATCCGCATTTTGCAATATAGATCTTGTAGGTGCAAAACGAGTTGAAATTTAAAACCCATCAGTATCCGCTGTATTCTTCTGACTTGGCTGTGTTAGAGTTTTCCTTTTTTCGTCTCTAGAGAATCAGATTTTTACGAAAATGGCAGCAACAGAGTTTTAGAACATTGGTAAAGAGATGTTAGAAATGATGGAGACTATGTACCTGACTAATTTTTTGTCAATGTGTAAAATTTTGTTTTTAATTTTAAAATCGGGCACGAAATTTTGGAACGTACTAGTAATATTCTAACAGAATATACTGGTTTTCCTTCAATAACATAACCGACTACTCAAAATGTTAGAGAATTGCATTCATCTTTTATGAAATAGCGAACATAGGTCGGACTTAACTCATACTTGACCTGCAATCTCATTTTGCAAACGATAAATATAGGCGTGTTTTGTTTTTCATACACAGCAAATGACAGTAGGCAAAGTTGAGCGCTTGCAGACTGAGTCACACCTCCGTTTTCTTAAGCCATGATAGTCATATTGAATACATTCCAAATTCACAAAGAAGAAAATCTATGGGTGGTCTAAAAGTGTCGCGTATATCATGTAATATTTATTAACTTCTTTAATTTCGTTTTCAGATTTTTATATATAAAATTGATTTGTCTAGAATAAACAGCTACTGAGTGTATAGTTTCTACGAAGGTTTCAATAGGGGACACAAGAACATAAAAATATAAAAAATAAACAAAACATCGATAAATTATTGAATGTTTATGTGTATTTTCCAGATCCAATGTCGCAGTGTCTTCCAAGTTGGACACTTTATTTTTTTGTTTAATTTTTTTGAATATTATTAACTTCCTTCCTCTCTAGTCGTCTAGAAGACTCAGGGTAATTTTTCATAAGAAAAATCGCACCATATTCGTCGGAAAATATGGTAAATATCATTATTAATTAATTATATGTTTTTAGCAATTTACATTAAAATGATCCGAGCTGGAATAATGAAAGCGAGCAAACAAAATCAGAGAAAGTTCAATTTATCTGTTTATATTAGTCTGTCTTAAGTATCCTTTATCCGTTTTAATCTTATATACATCTAAATACTAACTATGACTAAATTATATTATTAATAAAAATATTATATATTATCAAAAATATTTTCCCTTTTTACAGAACGTTACTATTTTTTCTCATGCACACATCTCAATTTTATTTCTGTGCCCTCAATATGATTGATTTAATTTGTAGGTCTGATGAATTGGATTGTGATTACGATTCCAATGTAATAAATTATAACCATGGAATATTAGTGTTTGTGCCGTTTATATTATATTCTTACTCTGTCCTGGTCATTAAATTCTACCTGGATTCTATCCTCTTGGAAACTTTTTATATATATATATATATATATATATATATATATATATATATATATATATATATATATATATATATATATATATTGACAATATCTATATATATATATATATATTTGAATAATGATTTGACACCACAGAATAAATATAATGACTTAAAACCATCTGTAGACATTAAGAATTCTTGCAACCAACATTCTTCAGAAGAATTCTTTGGTGTAACTGAAACAAGACATACGACCATATTCACAAGAAATAAATAGTAAGGATGGGAAATTTAGTTTCAGAACTCAACTAAAATCAATTTATAAGTATAAATAATTACCGAAGAAAACATAAATGTTCTGAGTAAATATAAAAGGGGGAAAGTACTAGTCATGCTCTCCAAATCACTTAAATGAGCAGGTAAACTGTTCTTTTTATTTGCATAGACTTGGTTGGTCTATTTTTAATATAAACCGCTTCTCCATCTCAAAATGTAGACCGAGTTTTCTATAAGATAGTGAAACAATCATCTATATATTGATGTGAACAATCAGGGTTGTCCTGAAAGTGCTGCCAAATTTCTGAAACATGCAGAGTTTGTGTGTCATCCAAGAAATGACTAAAAAATATTGCAGGAACGTGTTGAATAAAGACTCTGATGGATGCATGCAACATCACATGACATTTAAATTTATATACTACGGAACTATTTTGAAGGACCATCTTCAACGAACACAGAAAAGTTGAAAAAAATTGATATAATAAAATAGGAATGTTCGAATAACTATTTCTACCTAACATGGTAGTTTAAAATATAGGGGACACAAAAGGGGACAAAGATACCAGCTCCTTAAAATGCTTAATTTTCTGTTCAATAGTGCATCTGATAACATAAATAAGAAAACCGTTATCAATCAAAAATTTTACAGATTTTCTCTAGATCCTGTTTCAATGGGAAACAAACAATGAACGCAATATGGACCAGGATTTCAATTTGATCTTACGGGACTTAGGAATTAAAATTTGTATACAAACCGGTGAACGTAAGTTTGCGATAAATGCTAGTGATAAACAAACCATACTTACGTTAAACAAAAACATCCAAGAACGGCAAATGGCCGTCACTCTCTACCTTCGAGTAAACTGCAAAGACGTATGAAGGGAATTTTGAATGGTTTGAAAAGTTGTGACGTTGCTGATTGATTAAAGATGGGGAATTTATCATCAACATAACGCCAATTAGGGATTTCAGCTTTTTTTAAAAAAAAAAAAGAAAAAGAAAAAACCAAGGTAATAACCGACAAAAATGTTGACTAAAAATGGACTAAGGAGTCTGCTGCCCCTCGAAACCCGATCGATTTGGGCTTATATATTCTCATCAAAACCAAATTTCACCCGCCCCCGTTTCTAACTGAATAAACTCCAACAGCGCTTCATGAATTAATGTTTATGACCCCTATAGCGAGAATCAGTACAGATTTGCAGGTGTCTTGAAGAGGCACGTTCTTATACAAGCTTTCAGTGTCAACGTCAAACGACACTAAAAGCTTATTATCCGAACAAATTTATATATATATATATATATTTGATTTATTTCATATATATATATATATATATATATATATATATATATATATATATATATATATAATGTATATATGTATGTGTGTGTGTATGCATGAATGTATATATATATATATATATATATATATATATATACACACACAGAGATTTATTAGGCTGCTTAATGAAATTTGAGGAATATAAAGGCAACAAAATGATAACATATTGCCAATAAAATTGATGATGATATATGTTAGACTTTTATCTATATTGAAGGACGAAGAGAAAGATTTTAAAATAGGAATGTTCGAAAATGCATGTATCTTTTTCAGTGTGACGAGGAATGATAGAATGATTCTTTCGATGAATATTGTTGTTATTGGTTCGAAGGATCCCTCCGAATAAACCCTGTTTAATCCTTTAATGTGTTATTTCATTTTGAAAATAATTTTAATTCTGATCTGCATCTTTCTCGTCCGCTGTTAAATGAAGACGCTAAAAGCATGCATCCTCTGTCCTCAATGTAATAGAACGGTTGGTCGAACGGTGCAGCGACAGGATAATTAGAGTTGGATTTTTTTTATGGTTATTAAACCGATGACGGAATTCCGTGCCCGATCCTCCAACATAATTATCTTTTTTGCATGTGCTGCAGAAAAGTAAATATATAAGATTTGAACTGTCACACTGTCATATATATAAACTGTGGTTTGAATATCTGTTACTTCCGGTGTGTGTGTGTGGTGGGGGATTGCTATAGGTGATGATATGTTTGCAGATTTGGCATGGCGGTTTATCACAGGGGATATTCTCTTGGTGAGGTATGTCTGCCAGACGATGTTAGGAGTGTTTATATGTGGTGAGGCTGACGGCTATCCCATAGTGGATTTTCGGTGAATATCTTTCTAACTGTTTGTACGAAGTTTAATAATAATAATAGTACACACACACACATATATATATATATATATATACTCGACTCTCCCGTCGAATTCGACGTATGAGGGTCAAGCAGATCAGTTCCTAGGAAACCAACAGTCCAACAACAGCACATGAAATTTGATTATAGTGGTGAAGGTTTCGTGCAGGACCATCCACATTTTTGAAGGGCCGAATACTGAGACCTGGTGCACTACATCCCTCAGCAGGTTTTGAATTCAGAGTTTTACTTCTCCTACACCAGTTGACATCCAAGGCTATAGAACCCTGTCTGTCCCGTTATTTACCCATAGCTGGAGTTATAGGAAGAAGATTCACACATTTCCCAAGGGTATTAGCATGTAAGTGAATTCGAACTCGGCTCTTCGATTCTTCAATCCAAGTCGCTATCTATTACTCATATATATATATATATATATATATATATATATATATATATATATATATATATATATATATATATCGTGTCTACCTTGTGTTTATATGTAATATATGTATACTGTGCTGTTCGATAAAAAGTGACTCACTTGATTTTTTTTACTAAAAATATTTTTTGTCTATTGTTTTTGGGGTTAAAATAATTTTTAAACTTACTAATATAAAGACCCCTTTCCGACCACCTAGGAAAAACGTTTATTCACCCTAAGGTATTCTATTGATAATTATAAATTTGGATATAAATGAGATTCAGGAAAAAACTCTGTGCCAAAAAAAATGTGACTCAGATATCGCATTCTAATGATTAAACTGGTAAATTTAACGAACTTTTGACAAACTATTGAAAACTATTTTACAATACACTCTGAACAATATTCTAGAGAATTCTAGAACAGCTTAAATTAAATCTAGAGCATTCCAGAATATTTCAGAAAGCCTCATACAGTATAAAAACAGATTGAAGTAGCAACCCAAGTCACTAACCAGATGAAAGGGTACAAACACGCATCAAAACCACTCAAGGCATCTATTATTGCCCTCTCAAAAGCATGCAAGTCCACGGGAGAATTTGCAGAAATTGCTATAACCTCGCAATCAACTGTCTTTCGAGTGCTTAGGGCACATGATGATGCCACTCCTGCTTCAAGGAAGGAAACAAGGGGACGAAAGACAAAGATTGATGATAGAACCGGCAGGGTAATCAAGAAAGAAGTTGCGAAGAATAGGACTATAATTAGCCAAGAAATTTCAGCCAGTCTAAGCGAAGAGCATGGTGTTACTCTTGCCTCTTCAACAGTCCGTCAGAACAAGGTTACAAATCTTGTTAGAACAAAGCTACAAATCTTGTACACGAAGGTTTAAGCCTCTAATAAGCAAAGCCAACAAATCCAAGAGATTTGAATGTGCTCACTATTACAAAAATTTCACCGTAGAAGACTGGAATAATGTTGTTTTCTCCGATGAAACAAAAGTTGAGCTAAATTCAAATGATAAGGTGAGTCACTTTTATGGAACAGCATTGTATAATTGCAGATACAATATTTCGTAAAAGGTAATTGCAGAATTTCGAAAGTAAAAGAAAATGAAACAATATCTCTCTTTACAACAAAAATAAAATTGGTTTGATCGTTTAAGGAACGTTGATGGTACGCTTAAAACTAAAACAATGGAAAGGTGTGAACTCCTGTACGATTTTCGCTTGCGATAGTTTAATTTCAGCCCGTTTCATGAGAATCCAATCAGCCGTCATAGAAAACTTTCAGATGAGTTAGATTTATCGAAATATATGTTATTGAATCACTGTATTTCTAAAGAAAGAAAATGTTCCAAACATCTGGAAGGGCAAAGTCTTTGTATACCAAAGAAAATTCCGCCAATCCCTCGAAGAACTTAATTGAACGACTTTTTAAATAATTTATCTTACTTTCGTTACCTTAAGTCAATTCCTCTTGTTACGATAGAATAGTTGACATACGAAAAGTGTAGTTTAATACTTATGGAGACCAAAGTTTTGTTTGTTGTGCAATCTGTTACGAACACTGGCCAAAGCAAGAATACAAAGATTTCGTAGCATTTTATTCTTCTCTGATTAAAACCAAAATAAAATACCAACACTGATTTCGCAAACGTTCAAACCTGATTCTATCGAACAATTTTTATTCATTTTTCTTTGAATTTCTGAGATTAGGAATTATCATTATTTACACTAGTTCCACTAGGAGTATTAGCCTTATCTTTGTTATTAATATAAAAAAAGTACGAAATAAGACCTAGACGGGATAACCCTATATATCAACAGTGGAATCGGAACAATACTCCCTTAGATTAAATAATGCTTCAATTCGAAATTTACTGAATTTTTCTCGGATCGACACGTACCGAAGGAAAGCCGGACAGCATAACACATTAGGATAACAACAAAAAGAGAACGACATCACTTTCCCACCAGCGTAAGTTTGTCTCTTAGTGTCTTCTTCGATAAATATTTTCATAGTTATCGTTCGGAAGATCTTTTCGCTTTGGTAATTAGGCTTTTGAAATTTGAACGCATTACTAGACTAGCGTTGAGATCTCATCAATTTACAGTTAAGCGAATCGTAAATTCTATGCTAACAATTTCTTTTCTTGCACTTCTTGCTTGTGGAACTTCCTTCAGTCTGCATGCTTTCCAGCCGACTTTAATCTGAAAAAATTAAATGCAATGTCTATCACTATCTACTGTCCTCTTGATTATTATTTCGACTTCCCGCACTTTATTAATGTTTCTGTTCAAAATTCTTCTACACCATGTAACCCCTTATGTCTTAGTAGCATTACTGTGGTGATACCGATTAAAAAAGCCAGTGTTTTATATATATATATATATATATATATATATATATATATATATATATATGTGTGTGTGTGTGTGTGTGTGTGTGTGTGTGTGTTTGTATTTAGACACCATTTTTTCATTCATACATGTTTCATTTACGCAACCACCCTGACATTATCGTAAAAAAAGCTGAGAAGACCAATATTTTTGTCATCCTAAACAAATTGGATTACAACAAAAAATTTGACCACATACTCCATGATCACATAAAGTTTAAAATCTTAACAAGAACCCGACCAACCAACTAAAATCAAAACTTAATAAACTTATTAATGCTAATAATGCTGAACAGAACTCTTTAAAACTCCCTAAAATTATTAGTGATTATAGACCTGGTTACATATACGGCACTATAAAAACACATAAACCTAACTATCCTCTCCGTCCTATCATATCGCAAATTCCAACTCTTGTATATCATCTAACAAATTACATTAACCAACTCATTACTCCCTACCTTCCTAGTGAATATAGTGTTAAGTCAACATTAGAAGTAATCCAAATCCTAAAAAGTAAAAAACCCGACAATGAAATCATGGCTTCACTTGATGTTGAAAACTTATTTACCAATGTCCCTGTTAGTGAAACTATTGACATAATTATAAGAAATATATACAGTAACTTATCTTTAACCCCACTTAAAATTAATCCTAATATATTACGGAAACTACTATTATCTTGTACTACTGAAGTCCCTTTCTTCGATCATAATAGTATATATATATATATATATATATATATATATATATATATATACAACGTGACGGTTTCTCCATGGATTCAGTTCTGTTTCCGACATTTAGCAATTTCTATATGTCGAACCTCGAAAATAAGATATTTACAGATTTAAAAAAAGCATCAATCTACCTAAGATACGTTGATGAAATTCTTATGTTAGTTAAAAATACAGATGAAATACATCAACTTCAAATACGTTTCCAAAATAATGCTGTCCTTAAATTCACATATGAACTCAATACTAATAAAAAATTCCCTTAGTTGACATATTGATAAACACAAATAATAACAAATTTACTATTTCGCCATACAAAAAACCTACAAGCATAAATTCATGAACACTTAACTACAAAAGCGAATTCCCATATTACTACAAAATAGCAATTATAAAGAATCTAATACATCGTTTAGAAACTAATTCATTTTTTACAGTGAACTAAAGAATATAAAACAAACACTTATTAATAATAGCTTTCCAAACTATATAGTTGATGAACAAATAAGATGATTTCTTAGAAATGTCAATACTAAGAAAATAGTACATGATACTGCTTCTACTAATCTCAAACATATTAATCTCTTATATCGTAATTCAAATGCATACTAATTATACACAAGATGGAAATATATTAAAAAATTTAATAAATACTTATATATCAACAACAGATCCTAGCAAAAAAATTAAGTTAATTATATACAACACTAAATTTAGTATATCCAACTTAATACTTCGCAATGATTCTTCTCCCCCCATTAACGATTTGCAAAAAACCAACATAGTTTACAAATTCAAGTGCCCTTTGGAAGATTGTATCTCCAATGAATTAAATAGTATTAATGTTGGTCACACCACAAACTCACTTTCACGACGCTTGACACTACATTTGAATGAAAACTCTAACATTTCCAGGCATTTAAAACAACATGCCTGGCCGCATACACAATTCCGGAAAAATCCTTGTTGAAAACACAATTATACTTAAACATGAAAACAATAAACTAAAACTAAAAATTCTTGAAACATAAAACTGTTGAAACCTAACCTAAACAAAATAAACTATGAAATCTCCATAAATATACTTAAATGTCTATAATTGGTAACAGAAGCCATTGGTTTATACCAACGACTTCCCATACTTAATACTTCTCGAATTCCCTCTCGCGTGGTCATGTGTGACGTCATGAACTGCGGTGCGATTTTCGCTTCCAGCCCGTGCTTATCGTTGCTTGGAAATCATCCATGTAAACAGAAACAAACTATCATCACATTCTTGTCCGTGTATTGCTTAATATATTGTACTGTAACTATCATCGTTGATAATGGTTTATGTAAGCCGAAAGCTTAGATTGGATTAAAAAAATATGGATCAATATTGTTATTAAGCTTATCAGACGTTATGAAAAGTATTTACATAAAATAAATAGAAAACACTTGTCTATATTATTTAATGAAACATCAATATATATATATATATGTGTGTGTGTGTGTGTGTGTGTGTGTGTGTGTGTGTGTAACGCTACAAGACCATTAAATTTAGATCAGACTTTGTCCTTTTAGTCAAGATGACCTTCCACGCCAGTCTACTTCTGTAGTGCAATCTTTATCTGGCTTAGAATATTTCGAATTTGTCAATCGATTTCTATTTTGTGTTCTACGTGACCATATAGCTTATAGAAGAAAATCCTATAATAAAGATCTTCATACCGATTTTATAACAATATTTAATGGTCAGGCCATGTCAGTGCCTTAAGCGGTTCTCAAGTCAATGCTTTAAGCGGTTTTTGAATTACAGCGCTTATGAATTCCTCACCCATATTGTGTTCAGAACGATTTCCAGTAATCTGAAGAATAAACCACTTACTATACTTGATAATTCACGTACATAAAACTGCCAGACTGATTGAAGCCAGAGTTTTGGGCTCCATTTTGAAATGTATTGATTTTCGTTTTAAGGAGTTGCTTCCAAATAGAGTCAGTCTTTGACTTTCCGCTATGGTATTTTCCGACCAGAATAATCATCTCATACAATTATTGGTTAAAATTTACAGCTAAACAAGGGCCAAATTTAAAAATGAACTTTACTTATCAACGGACTGTCAAACAAGAAACAGGTTATTTTGAGAAATCTATTAAGATACTATGTATAATAATTATTATACACATTGAAGTCTGTACGTTGACAATTAAACGAGCAACCCATTACTACTAGTCGATGTAAGACTGTTATGGTTTTAAGTACAGCTCAACCCACCTGCTCTCTTATCGGTTAGCCATTGTGGCATGGGTAGAAAGAACATTTTGTCCGTATATAGTGAGAATATCATTCGCCTCTTTTAAAGAGCATTAGCACAATATGGAATACAATCAACCGTAACCGAATATAATATTTTACATGAATAGATTTGCTAAAACAAGTATGAGTTCGGTACAAGGATATAAGTTTGCGAACTAAATTAGAAATTAAGACAACAACACAATACTATCATCTACACTAAACTAGCCCGCTAAGCATTAACACACACACACAGAGACACACACACACACACACACACATATATATATATATATATATATATATATATAAATATATATATATACGACGCAAAATATTTGTGACCACCCTACGTTTCTTCACAAGCACACCTTAAAATAAAATGCTTTTAAATTACATTACAATAATCTGCAATGTATGTTTAGCCTTTCCCGAGGCTCCACTTACTTGTAAAATATTGAAATTTGGATTCGTCTTTGTGGTGGTTTTATTGATGAAAACAAAATATGATGCTGTTAAATGATAATTATTTTTATAGTATAGTGATTAATTTTAGTCGAAATAATAGCGAATACACTGAAGTTAATGAAATTTTGTCTTTTAGTTTAAAAAAATACAAAGAAAATCATATTTTGTGTCTTTTTTAAAGAAATGCAGAGAGTTTACAAACTTTTTGCCTGTATTGTATATGTGTATGGACGTATGTTTGTGAGTTTGTGTACTGCCATTTTTATTCGTGTATAGTACGCACGACTGTACAATATCTTCAGTCCTGGTGTACGATTGTAAGCTCAGTTGACGTCTTTGCCTTCAACGCCTAGAACTCAAGATGGTTCCTGACCTCAAGTGCAATTGCATATATTCACCGTCGCTAATGATTCTAGAAACATTGCTAGTATTTTTGACCCCACCAGAAAATATGACTAGTACTGCCATGCTCTTATATTTAGGTTATCAGTATCAGATTATATAAAAAATGAAAATTGCTGACCATTTTCTATCCTACATATCGTCGCTATATACACATTTTACTTTTCCCTTTGCGCACTTACAATTAATGCATTCAAAAAGCTCTAAATTCACTCGCCATTGACCTTTTCATTTGCTAAACAGTAGTATCAAAAGACACTCTTAAATTTGGTAAGAAAATACTGCAAAAAGCGTATAATATATACGATTGTTTTTTTTTAAGAATTTGAAGCAGTTAAATTTATCCTCAAATTGTCATAACTAACATTTTATCCAATGATTTGTATCGCTTACAAATAAGGATTGATATTTCATATTTTATATCAGAGACTTAATTTACACAGTGCAAACATAAGGACACTATCAATCATGTAACGTGCTGATGCCGATGATAAGCTCGCACTAACAGAAACAAATATGAGAAACACTCATTATAAAGAAAGCTATTGATGACAGTTTAGATGAGGATCTGTTTTCAGAAGAAAGTTGATTCTATGAACGACGTTGACATTGCACATATTAATTATCACTTAACGTCAGAATTTATGCAGAGAGAATGCATAGCGTCCTGGTTAAGACGCTTAATTACATCCAACAGCAAGGCCTCTGATCAGGACATTGTGTGAAGCGTGGAACCAACCTCTTAATTGCTGGTGTTCCCAGGTCCACCCTAACCTGGGGGGGGGGGTAGTACCTGTTAGAGTCCCAATTATGGGCAAATAGTTAACCCCCAAACTGGGGTCAATACACTATGAAAGTGAAAAAAATTTTGATGGAAAAATTATTATCAGCAATATATTATCAGCAACAATACATTTTTTAAGAACATAAATATTGCCAGCAATACATTTTGAAGATAAAATACCAGGAATACATTTTTGAAGGAAAAAAATATGATCAGCAAAATATTTTTGAAGAAAATATATTACCAACAATATATTTTTGAAGGAAAAATATTACCTGCAACAAATCTTTGAAGAACAAAATATTACCAGCTATATATTTTTTATGGAAAAATATTACCAGCAATATATTTTGAGGAAAAATGTTACCTGCAAATTACCAGCAATACATTTTTGAAAAAAATATTACCGAGTCGAGTCGAATTTGTTACTTTTACATACGCGTAAATATTCTTGGGAAAAGCAGAAATCAATATGTTCGTTTCCCCATAGCAGTAGGTTAAATAGTAGAACCGTCTGGGCTATATAGCCTTGGCTGGCAAGCAATCTAAGAGAAAGACAACTGTGAACCTTATGTACCCCTGGCGATACATACAGTTCACAGTTGTCCTATACAGCTAATGAAAGACCTTGTCTCTGATCCCGGACTACTACTACTACTACTACTACTACTACTACTTCTTCTTCTTCTTCTTCTTCTTCTTCTTCTTCTTCTCTTCTTCTTTTCTTTCTTTCTTTGTTCTTTTTTCTTCTTCTTTTATCTTATTTTTAGAAACATTATCCATAATCAATACTTTCCTTTATCGATTTGCTTCTAAAATCTCTAATCGTAAAGTGTAGGTAGAATATATGAATCGCTGAAAAAAATATATGCTCAAGAGACATTTCATTCTTAAAATAAAAAAAAACAAAAAAAAGTGGCAAGTATTACAACGACCAACAGAGATTTTAAGAAATAATATCTTCAACGCATCTGAAAACCTTTCAAAGTCGTTTGTTTTTCAGTTGAATCTGCCAGGTTCAATAACAAAATGGCACTTAATGTTAGATTTATCCCACACGTCATTGCGAAATAAATCTAAAATTGTATAAAAAAATCAACATGTATTCTTTTCGATGTTTTCACTAAAATTATTGCTCTTTGATTTCTGTAACGTTTTCATGAATGATAAAATTGATTCTAGCCTTTACTGAATCTACATAATTTTATTTCAAGGAAGCCGTTATGGAAATCGCTTACATTAGCCAATATGTTTGATTCGTGATAATTGTTTTGGCTTCTCAGTCTGCGTATTTATATCTGGTGTATAAAAAAACCTATTCTTCTGAATTCGCGCAGTTTCTCTTTTTTTACTATTGAATCCCTCTCAATGATGTTATTCTTTTTTTTTTTTTTTTACTTGGCTCTTCTTATTGGTCTGTTTTGTTCTTCCTTTCTTGATGTCTTGATCTCAGAGATCTCTGAAAGTGAAGAGCGGTATAGCATAACGAGTACCAGAGAAAGGACTAAGATGAGACTGGTTAGAGTGTATCAGTTGTGTGCAAGAATTTATAATCTAACTACACTCTCCAGTGATCTAAAAAGTGTCGAACATTTAAGAAAACATACAATCAAAGCAAAGACAACAACTAAGTGTGGATTCTTTATTTTCTACCCGAAGAGAACTGATTTTAAGTGAACACATGCAATCTCATAGGAAATTCAAAAAATAATTCGTTAATTTCGTTATATGTGGCGTTAAGTGAAATACCGAATTTCTGCCTGCATGGTTTGGAAAATGACTAACTTAATATACATAGAGGTAACAAATAAGCAAATTCAGTAAAAAAAGCCTCCATCGCCATTCCTCAAATTTGCTGCTGTTTCATCTTTTCTCTTGCCTACTTTTTGAGAATAATTTAATGAGTTATTTTATACAGTTACGTTTATAACTAGTTAAAAAGCCGGTTCACGTCCTATCATATTGAAAAGTAACGTCGAGTTTGGTCAGTATCCAGAAGGGTAACTTCTTTGAAATATACATAGATACCATTGGATATGAGCTTTGTGTAATGGATAATGGCTCGGAATGAAAAATCAGAGAATCGAGTTCAATTTGAATTACAGTCGATTTTTTTTTACATTCACACACGCACAAAAACTTTTGGAAAAAGTGTGAATATCCACATCTTCTCCGCTCTAGTATTTCTTTGAAGTGTAAACTTGTATCTGAAAATCATTATCTATAAATATTGTAAATCAAATATTAACTCGAAAAAAAGTTTTCTTAGAATCCAAACATATCAATAGATCGATAAGTCATAATAAAAGCAATCAATATATTCCATGCTGCATTCTTCATAACAGCCATCTTTCTTTACATTTCTTTTTCCATTGACCCAGGCTTTTATTGTGCATCTTTTTTCTGTATTCCTTCGTTTCTTTCTCTATCTTTCATCTATTGTTTGCCTCCGTCTTTTTCCTTTCTCCTTATAATCCTTGATTATTTCCTTTTTTTTCTTGCTCTATTTCTTTGAATAATGTCTTCTTCACTTCCTTCATTTTGCTTTATTTTATCTTTCTTTCGTTCTCTTCTTTCTTCCCTTTATTTCCCCTTTCACCCCTTTAACATTACATACTTTATTTTTATTTCATTTTCCATCTTTCTTTACTCGGTTAATATTTTGTTCTCTACTTTTTCCGTTTTTTTTTAATTATTTTTCTTTCTTTCCCCCGCTTATTCAGGATATGTAGATGGAATAGTGGCTATGTGCTAAAGCTCTTGTGCAAGTTATGAATTTACCTCATTCCCCACCACCTCTGGTTAAAACGTAGGACTTCTTTTTTTGAAAAATCATTATCTTCTAAATATTGTTAATCATTATATAAAAAAAAAGAATTATTCCTACAATCCAATATATTTCTCGGATATAATTAACCCGAAAAGGGTTACTAAACCGTAAAAAATAAAATCAACTCATCATCACTTACTACTTCCCATTTAACTTACTTTTTTTTTCTTATTTTCCTTAATTTGTTCTTCGCTTTTCATTGTGTTCTTAATTCTTTCTCTTTCGTAATATTTTAAATCAGTTCTTCGCTCTGTTTTTGCTTTCTCCTATACCAGGTTTCCTTGTATTATTCTTTCAACATATCTATTTTTCTTCTTTTATTCATTCCTCTTGCCCAAATTCTCATTTCCTTTTACGTTAGATTTCTTCTCCCTATGTTACCAGCTTCGCAATACCTCCAACCTATTAACCGAACAGCATTCATCACTGTCGACTTGACTGATCAATTTACGCCCTACTTCAACAACAAGTAATCAGTTTTGAGCCTCAGATGAATAAGCATTCAACTGATCCTTGATGACATTTTTTCACTAAGGATAAACAAACTAATACATTGTAAGAATCAGTGAAAAACAGGACCAGCAAGAAATATACAGGGTGTGATAGGTAAATAGTCGCCATTTTATTTTTTAATTTGCGCATGCGCACTTTTTTCGACTGCACAGTATCGTAGTCAGTAGTGAGAAAAAAGGCATCACGACGCAATTTACTCCGCCAGAAATTTGGAAACAGTATTATGTACTGCTTCGCTTTCACACAGAAAATCCAATACAAACATTGGAAAGTGTTTAGATGTCAATCTGAAGGGCGTGCAGATGATTCAAAAAGAGTTGGGTGAGTCTAATGGTGATTAAAAGGCACAGCAAAAATTTGAATTTTCATATTTAAATTTCGACATTGAATAACGCAAGGGTTCATACGGCGCTAAACAAAAACAACCAAACCATTTGTAGGGGAAAAATAACGTTGCATTTGTTCTACATTACCGTTCAACTACGAGGAAAGTCACAGTTAAGTAATGATCTATGCAAATATTTAATTAAAAATCTATCTTTTTTTAATGAACCTACATCCTCTTCAGTCAGTTTATTCTTCTCGAAAGCACAAATCTACTCACTTACCGTATCCAGAAAATAAAGAAATTAATTTCTATATATTTACATAAATTGGTCCTCATTCCTACAAGCATTGAGTTGCAAAGATCTGAAATTATTGCTACTCATTTTGTTTTATATTGCGTGATAACAGATGTCTCACTTGACTTAACTTCGTTAGTATTTTTTAATGATGAGAAAATGGGTAAAGCTTCACGATTTCATGAGACAATTTGTTATTTAAAAGTCCATGCTTAATATATATATATATATATATATATATATATATATATATATATATATATATATATATAAAGTTACATTAGAACATGTACATACCCTCACTAAAATTAGCATCTTGTTTCCACGTTAAAAAATATTTAACGTCTCATCAGGTGGGAAATCACGCTGCTACTCTAGCATCATACTTTTCCACCTAATGAAACGTTAAATAGCTTTTAACATGGAAACAAGATATACAGTTTTGTAGTGGGTATGTACATGTTCTAATGTAACAGTGCATAATAGGTAAATATTTGTTGCTCTACTTTTTTATTGAGCCCTGAAATCAAATTCTTCGGGTTTTTTTTTTTGTATATATATATATATATATATATATATATAATATGTGAAAATATATAGAAAATAGGAAGGAACTGGTTAGGTAAATAATCCAACGTCCCTTAGTATTTTAGTTATTATTTTTTAAAAATAGTGCTCGATACAAAAGTAGAGCATAAATATAATTATTTATTTAAAAATATGATTCCAAATCGCGACATAAGAAGTCCCATGTTTCAAAACAAGAGCCGAAAACTTAACACTAATAAGATATACATTAGGTCCACGAAGAATGATTTTAAAGATAGATGGAGGCAGCATAAGTGTTCTTTCAATAATATAAACAAAAGAAATCAGACTTCCCTATCTAAATATTTTTGGCATTTGAAGGAAACAAATAGGACACCTAAAGTTAAATGGAAAATTGTTAACAAGGCTAGAACATGTAAAACTTGGGATGACCCATGCCCTTTATGCCTCCATGAGAAATTGCACATAATTAAGCTTCTAAATAATAATAATCTATTAAACAATAGACACGAGTTAACGGTTTTTTGTAGGCATCATCAGATTTTTGGTTTGAACTATTAGCTAAAAACTAGCATACAATATAATAACTTGTTTAATCCATAGCCCACTCATCAGATTCACAGTTTGAATAATTAACTAAAAACATGCATACAATATAACACCCTTCATAATCCATAGCCGAAATAAATAGTTTAAATACCCTAAAAAAAGCTAACCCTTTATGAAGTCGTCAAAAAACAAACGTTACGACAGTTTTTTATATGCACAAATCCCTTTCATAAAAAATAAAATAAAAAAATAAATAAATCTCCATAGACATGCAAACTAGACGAGGGTTAATACATCTTCCGTTTCAAATTTAGACACCCCCACCTTTCCCTGATTTGACATCTACGAAAGTAACTCTATACTTATTATTAACACCCAACACCCGCCTACCCAACTTAAACAATTCGCCCTAGCTGTTACCATGGAAATTTTGATTTCAATTTTAAAACAAGTAAATTTCAGAAACACGTTATTCCAAAAAAAATTCGCTTGAAGATGGAACAGAGTTTATTTTAACTCAATTTAATTTAAATAATTATATTGAAGTTTTCGGCTCTTGTTTTGAAACATGGGACTTCTTATGTCGTGATTTGGAATCATATTTTTAAATAAATAATTATATATATATATATATATATATATACTTGATTATGTATTCATCAAGAGAAAAGTGTCATCTATAGACAAGATAGGCTTCAACAATGTCGGTCATTACTTTATAATCTCTAATGAAAGTAAAATGACTTCTTGTTATATTGCATTAACGACAGATATCAATTTCAAATCTTAAACGATTAATAGAGAAAATATTTTGTCTATAGCATTAAACAGAAAATCTGTAACACATATCGTGCTAAACTTCATCACTGATGGAATGGTTGAAACTATTAGGACCTTCACTTCCTCCCATTTCAACTGTTGATTTCCCACATCCCCTTTAAATAGTAAAGAATATGTGATAAGGCAATTGTACATAGAATACGCTACGCTGGACGTAGTTTTTACCCACACCACAAATAGTTACAAAACCAAAAAAAAATATCCTAAACACAATTCATGTTCTTAAGTAGCCTCATTAAACTTCATACGACACTAAAGCCGGTCAGAAATAACTAAAATGTCTGCCTCTAAAAGACTTCTTGCTACAATCAATGATTAAAATTGGCTTTAAGCAAGTGAGGCTTGTGGGTCTTGTCGAAGACCACATTTATTCCAAGCATGTGGAATTCAGTTGCAGAATCGCAAAAAAAAACTGTCGCAAATATCAGAAACAACATAACTTGAGGAATTTCAACAACAGCAAGAACTAAAACAGATATGACATGTAAACTGAAGAGTAAAATGCTATTATTAAGATGTTGGCATCCAAACGTACTTCAGATAAAAACTTAGAAAGTAATTACATTTTATAATTCGATCAAGGTCGAATGCTTTCTTATAAGATATCGGCTAATATTACCATTACAATGTGGCTTCAAACCAAGAAAAGTGGAATAAAATATGCATTTTTCTGCTACATTCAACAATCCTTGCATAAAAGGAAACTAGTTGCATATACAATACGCAATACATACATACATACATACATACATATATATATATATATATATTATAATGAAGTAATTCATCGAGTCTAGAAACAAACTCAACCTATTCGATGAATTAGTTAATTATAATTATCTCAAACCCTCCTAATTTCTATCACACACACACACACACACACACACACACACACACACACACACACACACACACACACATATATATATATATATATATATATATATATATTTTTGTATGTTGACATGTCACCTGTCGAAACTCAGTACAGCTTGTGCACATATTTACCAGCACCCCATGAATAACTGTAATGCATACTATAAACACCAGACGAATATTAGTGGATAATTCAAAAACACTCTACAACAGCCGAGGCAAAGAAAAAAATTCTAAAACCTACGAGCTATTATTTTATAATGAAAACTATCCACATTTAATAAAACAGCTTTTCCTGCAGGAGACGGTGTTTTTAAGTGTGTATGAAATACTCAATATTCGTATAACAAGAGAAGACAAAACTTCCTTTAACCATGTCAGTTAGGATTATTCCCTACCTTCAGATTTCTAATGATTACCAAAATAAGGACAATGAAACCTTGGCTACCATACAGGCACTTCGCGTTTACTAAAAATAAATGACATGCTCAAAATTTTCTTGAATATAAGAGCAGGACATATATTTTGGACAGTATATCGTGAATTCGCTAACAATATTCGAAAATATAATAAAAAATTGAATTAAAAAATCTTGTCGTTTTATTTCATCAGACTTGATTGAATCTTGAATAGATGCGGTCTAAATATAACGTTTAATCCGGTCGCGTCAAGTAAAAATAAGAATATTTTATAGTTTTGAAACAGCAAAGTTACTCTATATTTCAAGCCAAGTCATACACATGTTGACAAAAATTCAACCAGCTTGCAGCGTAAATAATCTCACACAAGGTGAAAGAATATTATAAACAATTCTAGTGGTTGATGATTACCTTTTTGTAAAGAACGTAAGAATCAGAATTGGATATTGCTACTGATATATTATGTAAACATTATTAAGAAAAAGACGACATCGCGAACAAACAAGATGGCGGTGGTGATTACATTATTTTTGCGAAAAATAAATATGACTATAGGCGACAAAATCAAAAAAGATTTTGCCCCTCTACTCTATCATCATAGACAAAATCGCCATGTTATATATCTTTGATCATGACAATTATGAAAAAGATTAAAATGTGTTTAATACATATGTATATATTTTTACGCAAATGATGTATTTAAATAAATTATTTTTTTATATACATTCTGTAATTTGGACCAGATACGTAAATTTCGTTCATACCGTTCTGAGTATGAAGATGAACGAGGTCGAAAAAAAACTTATTCATTTCCTGTGTTTAATATGGACCCGCAATTTTTAATTTTAAAACCTGGGGGGTTACAAAGGTATAATTAGGGTATTTCAAGTGTACAAACTTTACTCAGAAATATATTTAAAAAACAAACGGTTAGCAGTTTGTTTCTATTGTGCTCAACAACAGGTTTTCCGTGTGAGTTCACTTTTTACATTTTTTCTAATTAAATGACATTTTCTGTCACGTTTGAAACCACGTGATTTGTTTAAAAGTTTTAGTACCTGAAGAGCCAATTAGCAGCTGTTGTTTTAAATGTTCTTTCTTTTCTGCATTATATATATATATATATATATATATATATATATATATATATATGTGTGTGTGTGTGTGTGTGTGTGTGTGTGTGTGTGATGTTTTTAGAAATTTATTTGTTTTTTTTTTTTTTTGTTTTTGTTTTTTTGCCATCATTATTTTCACTAATAAAAAAGACTACATTAGTTGTTAAGAAAATGTCTTGGGATCTTTGATGATAAGTTGGTATCGTAAATCATATTAATTAGCCTAGCTTATAACTTTATGACTTGAGACGTGAAAAGCGTCTTTCTGTCTCTGTGTGTGTTTGCTTCATCTATATATGTTGTATTAGAGCCTTTTGGTATTGTAGCATTTTAGTTCAAGAATTTTTTTATTATTTTTACATACACAACTGTGAATATGTATGTCCACACTCTTTTATATCTACAAGGTCCAATATCCCTATTAACAAAGAACATTTTACACAACAAACATACAGACACACTCATATTATTAGAGATTTCATATTTTATCAATATTCGGGTAAAAAGTGATTTGAACTGCGCAAATGTAAACAAATGGAAATAATTTCCCCTGAAATGGTGAAAAATCCAGGGCTTCAAAGTAATAGCTAAATTTTGAGATGGAAGATTTAAAATGGATTTTTAGGTTAATTTGAAGAATCATTGGAAATGTTTAATAGTTTCCGAGCTTGCAAAAAGTAAAACAATGTTGGAAATTTTAAAACTAAAGAGCAACCGACAATTTCTTTGAAAATCCTGGACAACGCCGATGAACATGTAGATACAGCAATTTGACGACATTATCTCAACAATCTGTTTTCAGTATCAAGATTGATGTCTTTGTAGATGAAATTGTGACACAACTGAGATAAACTGCTTCACGCGTAAAACATAAAAATAAAATAGGGTAAATATTTTTTTAAAAATTTTTTGCAGATTAGTGGATTAGTGCAAATACCTCTGAGAAAAGAAAAAAGTTTTCAAAAAATAAAAATATGTTATATTAAAAACTTAGAAAAAAGTTGCAATCCGTAAAGAGTTATCGGTAATGCTTCATTGTACATAAAGTGGGGGTAATTTTTTCTATTGGTATTAAGTCATGAATTGAGGCCCCTTCAATCACTGCATATTAATATAATAATAGAAAACTATTTTTTTATGCATTTATTATTTTTAAACATTTCACACCAATCAAAACAAAGACACATGTTTTTACTGATTGTGAACGAATCTGAATAAATATAATTATTATATATATTAATAAGAACAGGAATTCCGAAGACATTTTATTTAAGTTTTTGAAAATATATATATATATCTTAGATTTATATGGGAAGAACTTCTGATGGTAATAGTAAGAACTTAACCGAATATGTCATAATTTTTTAATGAAAACACTCTTGTACTCTTACAATTATTAATTTTTAACAGTATGACACGCACTGAAGCATACGATGCACAACGCATTTGTGAATTCCTTCAAGTTGTCGTCATTTTTTACTCTTTTCTTTTCAAGAAATATGCACACACAGTCATATCATTGACTAGCTCTTCCAGATTTATTTAGAAGAAAATTTTCAGAAAGTTATGTAAGAGAATAGATTCTTCGTTAGTTGTTAATTTGTCATTTAGACTCGAATCAGGAATCATGACCATAGCTTTTGAAAATGTTAAATCATGAATTAATTATATCCGCTGATCTCCAAGAAAATATCAATTAATGATGTTGTATTTTAAGGATTCTCATGGATAAACCTTTTATTATAAGTCGTCAGTGATTGACAAAAAAAAAAAAACTTATATTAATTAAAGTTGGACGAATATCCCATCTCTGTTGTTATGATCATGGATTTTCTGATGTCTCCCCACACCCACTCCCAGCCTTTTTTCAGCTGTTTGTCGATTCGAGTTTCATTCAACGAATTTTAGATTTTAATCCCTTTATTCAAGTCACGGGGCTAGATTGTTTACCTTCCTTTTTCAAAGTCTTGGGAAAATTATTTTTACTACGAGGGTTTTTACTAAGCCTGAGTATATATGGAGTCTTAAATCTAATGTTCATACTGTCTCTTCTGCAGCCGTTGTCAGCCTTGTTGCCAAGACTGGCTCTCTCTGCCGACGATTCTTATCAATATTTATATTCCCCAAATACAAGATTCAAGAGCTCCTCGTGATAGAGGGCTACCGAATGATAGAGGCGGTAGAAAGTAGTGAAGAAGATGAGTATAATCTGGATAGAAAGCGAATGAACCTAAACTTTAATTGTTTAGAGTGTAGTATTCAAGTAAGCAACTATGTATCATTAAATAGCAGTTCTCAGGTTAAAAAAAAACTATTTTCCTCTTCTTACTAACTGAATATAGAGGAAATGCAAGTAAGCAGACTGTATGAACGTAGCACGACGTGAACTGGTATATTGTATTCTTTTACCACTGCACTCATTTTTCCATACTGTAGTGATACCAGCATCTATTTATATTTCTGAGATGAGGTATTATGTACACTATTTACATTGTTCGGACTACCATCCTCATCTTTGTTGCCATATTTATTACAAATAAATATGGCAACAAAGCTGAAGATGATAGTCCAAACAACGTAAATTGAGTTTGGTGATACGAATTACTAATATTTATGGAGATTTGTAGTTACATATATGGTAAGTGCAATGAGGAGATTTTCATATGCGCGGATTTAGCCAAGTCTTTGATTCATTTATGTTCTCATCTCGTAATTTTCGTTCTATTCACAGATGTTGGTGGGCTTCATTTTTCTACCATATATGATCAGCTATGCGTGATTACATTGACGAACCCAAATAACTATGTTTTACCTATAGAGATCGACACGCACTGACAATGATTTTTGATTTGCTTCATTTATTATCATTTGTTTGCGAAAAAGAGTGGGAGAACCTCCTAAATATTTATTAGAGAAAACATTTTTCTACGATTTATGGTAATAGTAATATAAGCCGTTTCTTTGTAAGGAAACGTTCGATATGAATCAACCAGGGCTGCTGTCGGTTGAAATTTATGTAGTATTTCTATTAGAAAAATTGTCAGGAAAATAAGTTTCTAATGTCAAGTAACACTTATCACTCTCTTTCCACTAATGATGAAATGCTCCTTCATTGCCTTTCGCTTACAATAATGCTGGACGTCAGCATCTTGATCATGTCACTATTATCTCTTACATGTGTCCTGTGAGTATCAAACTTTCTAAGCCCTCTTTCCACATTATGTGTCGCCGAAACATCAACAGTCTCTTTCTGATCGAAAAATAAGTGTTCTTTTTGTTTACATTTTTATTCAATGGTATTCTCAGCATCTTTCTGTAGGACAACATTTCTGTTACCTTAAGTTTCTCCCGCATCTGTGTGAAGTTGTCCAGCATACATTGCCTTATAGGTGGAACTATATTACAGAAAAATCCAGTACTTTTTTCTTTCTAACGAAATTTTATATGGTCTTAAATTCAGACTTTTCCTTCTACTAAACTCGCTACCAAAATATGATGCATATTTATTTAGTCCATAATTGGGAAGATCCATAAATTTCGCAAGTGTATTGGCGCGAAATGTAACGAGACTCGGCTGAAATGCGAACTCCGGTTTTACATCCCGGGTCACTATTGATGTGACTACATGCTGCTTATTTATAAACAAAAACAAAAGCATAGTCGTTAAGAAGTGTATAATACATAAATTTTATTAAAGAAATATATTAAAGAGCGTAAAGAATAACTATATATATGATCAGTTCAATAAATACTTTCATCAGGGAAAAAAATTACACTGGAAACCAAAAATATTTTTGAAGTTGTTTATATTTTTCCAAATGATTTAGGACAATTTTTCACCGTTGAATCCGAAAATGACATCCGTTTCTCTCAATCAGTTTATGTTTTTGTGCTATACTGAGTTTTTAAAACTCCGATCTTATGACGAAATCGATTACATTTTTGCGACATTGTCGATAAAACTTTGTTAATATTTCTCATACAAAATAAACTTTTAAGTTAAAAAATTGCTTTTTCACAAATTATTATTTAAATGTTACAAAAATCGATTACAATAAGTTGAATAGTATACACTGATAAATGTAAATTCAATGTTACGCCATTATAATTCGAAATTCATGGCTTGAGATTCCATTTATTCAAACCCTTAGAATGATCATCGGCAGGGATGTCTCTCTTCAAAGTCGAGCAGGAATCAACCATCATGATTGCATCCCAGAGTCTCTGATACCTTGTTTCCATCTCTTCCATGTCCTGATAGAATCTCTCCCCGGTTCGTCCTCATTGATCCCAAATTCTGAGGAAAACAATCCATATGTGAAAATAAATGCTGCATTTTGATGCCCATGTTGCATCTGAGGCTTTTGAAAGCAGTCTACACTTTGATGACAAGTTCCGTTAAGTTCCTGGCCTTGCTATTACCAAGAAAGTTCTTCACGACCAGTCAAAAGCCTTCCATGCTTCCAATTCTACTTCGTACATTGAGTTTCAAACTCTGGATATCTGATGAGCTTTCCAGAGCTTTGGTGAACTGCTTGATCACGCTGAGCTTGATGTGCAGCGGTGGGAAAAGTATCCTGTTTCTGTCTTATTGATGACGTTCTTTTGCTCTGCAAGGCATCAGTTCCTTCCTTTTTTGTCTAATACTGAGCAGTGTATCTACTATCTCACATGCACAGAAAGTGAACCTCGAGTGTTGTCCCGACAAAGAGTTCAACATTTTCAGGTCAATGTGAATAAACTACTCATGCTGATCATAAAGAATTTTCTCCAGTACATACCCCACTGCTTTATATTTCACCTTCAGTGTAGTTGATTGAGTATGGGCTACAGAGGAAAACTGGTTGCCCTTGTGCACCTGAACACTTTCCAGTGATCGTTTGCCACTGTCAATGAACAGTCCCCAATCTTTGGGTACGTACCGTGGCACTCCAGTTTTGTGCAGAAGCTGCGCAATATCTGTACGGTTAACCATATTCTTTCCTTCAGAGAAAAACAACGGAGGTACTTTTGATGACTGTTGCGCTAGAAGGTGATTTGAACAATGTCAGAGATAAGGTTTTTTTTTCCTTTCAATCAAGATGACCACAAATTTGCAAAGGACGTTGAGAAGATGAGATTGGGAATGAGATCATTTAGATCCTTTTGGGAAAAATGATGAAGGGCATCATTTAAAAAAAAACACTTCTTCTTCTTCTTCTTCTTCTTCTTCTTCTTCTTCTTCTTCTTCTTCTTCTACTACTACTACTACTACTACTACACATGAGAAAACTTTCTCGATAATGTCAGGAGATTCTCCAAAGTTCAGGTATTGAAATTTCATCCCAATGAGCTACAGGACGACACGCTGATTGAGGATCAAGATACTCGAGTTGGCTCCAGTTCTTTCTATTGATCCCAATCTCATCAATAGCACAGATGTAGCAGCCAGTGCTATGGTTTGTTGGCTCTTTCCAAACCATGAGAATTCTTGCCCTTGGTCTACCAACGCAGATACTCGGTACATTTCTTACATAACATGTCTGGCACACAATCGTGGTCCTGGTCACTAACCTGCCGAGTCATTTCTGGATAGTGTGTGTGGAAGTGAATGAGGTCTTGAATATCAGCAGTTAGAGTGACATGGCCCTTAATGGAATCTGAGAGACTCTGTTGTTGAGGTCAAACATCGGGATTTTTATGCTGCTATACCTGTGATATTGGCTCCTAAATATTATAACCATTTATTCCAAATTGGGCCTAAAAAGTGACGTGGTATACTTACTACTACGTACGTGAGATATTTTGAGGGTAGACCTAAATTACAATGACTTATAAAACAACCTTTCTGATTAATATTCTATTTTTTATTACTGTGTTTAGAGATGTAAACACTTTCTTAAGTGTTATTGGTTTATAAATATTTTGGAGGCATGTTTTAATAATAATGAAAATATATTTGGCTGAAAATACTTCTGATGGGTTAAAATTAATAAGTTTATAATTAACATAATAATTAGTTTTAATGTGTGAAATATGTAGCGTACTTAGATATTTTAATGGACATGACAACAGAAACAAAAACGTAAAAGTAGCATGTCGCTATAGCTTAAAACGTTGACCTGATTGAGTAAAACCAATGTGGTTTTGAATTGAGTACATCAAAATTGTCCTAAATCAGCTAAAGATATTTAGACAATATATTTGGTGTTGATCAGTGTTATTTTTGTCTGAATTTCTGGGATGAAGAGTTATTATTATTTCCACTATCTTCTTTCGGTCTATAGTTCTCATGTTATCGTCTAGTTTCTTATTTAATTTATTGTACTAACGAAATAAATAAAGAACTGGATGATATCCCCAGGCATGAGCAGCGGGACGAAAGCAGTCTACCATCGTAGATTAAATAAAGGGTCCACTTCATAATTCCCTGTAGGTTAGAGGTCAGCATAGCCGAAACTTTTTAATGACAACAGCAAATATGAGGACAATAGTCCGAATATAAATAGTGTAAATAATGAAAGATTAGTTTCATGATGGTTTTTGGTATTACTATTAATGACAACCAGTTTTTGACTGATGAAGCGGTTTTTTATGCAGCCTAAAAAATGGAACTTGAATTTTCCAAATAGCATAATGTACCATGAGGCAAATTGCTAAAAAAAAGCCTATGCGGATATCTTATATTTAGTACAATAAAAAAGAGGATTTTCTGTAACCCTTTTTGTAATATATTTTATGCGTCATATCCCTACAGATCGTGTGCAATCATGGCTCTCCACAACATCCTATCCTTTTTATCGCTAAGCATTGCCTCTCACTATTTAACACCCACTTTCACTAATTACTTAGGTAAGTTGCTGGCTGTCTGCAACAATCTCACATTACTTCAATGTGATATGTGTGCGTTGAATTCTCCAAGCCCTATTCCCTCCATATTGGTCTCAGAAATTTCAACTGTTTCTTGGTGATTTTCAGTATAAGCTTCCTTTTCATGTTTTTAGGCTGCCGACTACATCATTTTGCAACACCTGTTCCCTCACGCTCATTGAATAAAGCCATGTCGAGCCTGGTCAGTACGTAAATGGATGACTGCATGCGAATGCCAGGTGCTGTTTTATGTGTGGTTGCTGTTATCTATAATGACTCGGAATTGTTGATCGGAGAGCCGAGTTCCAATTCCAGTTGGGTTCGTTATATTCACTTGCGCGCAAATACCCTTGGAAAAGATATGAATCCATCTCCCCCTAAAAAAGGGTTAATTAATATGCCTAATCACTAAAATCATTTCTATCTTAAAAAATATTATAATCTAAATATTTAGCCGTACAAAACGAAACAATAATCAATGCTTGTATTTTTCTTAAAACTTCCTTGTTGCTTACATGTTCAGTCAATGGTATTCTCAGTATCCTTCCGACATATCTGCTTCCATAAGTTTCCTCTTTATCTGAGAGGAAATTGTCTAGCATCCTCTGCCATGTAAGAGGATTGATAATCCATAGAAGTATCATTTTCTTTATTTTGAAGGAAAACCATTGTATATCCGTCTATATCTCTAAGATGAGGTATTATGATTACTTGTATTATTTACATTATTCGTAGTGTTCTCAGGTAAAAGCTAAGTATTTTTCTCCCGTCTTACTCCGCTTTATTGCCATATTCACAACGATTCGGCCGTTGTAGGCTCCGGCCTTCTTCAGGTGATTGGAATTTCAAATCGAACCCTTTATTTCGTCCACCGGGGTAGATTGTTTCAGTTCCAAGGACACATGGCCCAGTGGATAAAGACGTTGGTTAGATCTAATGACTAGCCCCAAAGAGTTGTGAGTTCAGTACCAGGCCACAGCAGTAGTGAACTAAAATAAGATGAAAGAGGCATCGCACGTGGAACTAGAACAATCTACCCAGGCGGACGAAATAAAGGGGTCGGTTCGAAATTCAAATCACCGGAAGAAGGGCGGAGCGTACAACGGCCGAAACGTTGCGTACATGTTAATAAAGACGAGGATAACTGTTCGAATAATGTAAATAATACAAATCTCTCGTATTTTATTAATTTGTTCAGCTTTTGGAAGGCATCACTCGCTATCCCGATGTGCTTTCAGCTTTCGGTGGCAAATTTCACGTTAAAAAAAAAAAAAAAACTTACCAGATAGTTAAATTTATGTATTTGCTTAATCTTGACGTCTGATATTCACAGGTCGCCTCTTGGGCTGTCGCACTTGCTAATGAACGTCGTTTCTGTCTTCGTACAATTAAGGCTATGTCCTTTCTTTTCACATTAATTTATTATCGTGTCGCTGATTCCTGCAGAAAAATGTCTACTGTCAACGCGGTCATATTTTTATTTCATTTTAAATTCAACTATGAATATATACGTTAATTATACTAACCTTTCTTTTGATAGAAAACAAATCTACTAACTTATGCCTACGTTATATACAATATGTAAGTTAGAACAGGAGTAACGGATGCCATAACAGCAAAATAAAATTAACTGACCAAGTTCGAATATCAGTGAAGAGTTCTTATTTTTAATTCGTCTGAATACTTCTGGAAAAGAGGTTCAACTGTTAAGCTTTTCGCTATGTATGATCGACAGATATCTTGACAAAACGACGTTATTATATTTTTCCAACATATTTTGAAATTCTAATCTTAGTCAGTTTTTAACTACACTCAAAGTCATATTATTATTTTATTTGACACAGTGTAATTGCTGAAATAATTGAAGTAAACAAAGAATATGACAGAGATGGTTGAAATTATATTTTGAAGGCAGTGTGTGTTTGTGTATTTTTTGAAATACTTGATAAAGAAATAATGTATCAAAATTAAAAATTTTATGATTGTCGAGATGTTAAAACTAGTAATATGATTTTAAATTTAATGAATATATTTCGCATTAACACTTTAATATAAAAGAAAAACGCCTTGTGAGAATGTCTTGAGGGTAAAATCATATTGTAGGAAATAATGATTTACCTCAGTGAATATATATGCAAATATCGAATTTATATTCTGTATATATATATATATATATATATATATATATATATATATATATATATAAGATGAGGTATTATGATTACCAAACTTATTTACCTTATTCGAACGGTTATCCTCATCTTCATTAGCATATTCACAACGTTTCGTTGTACGCCCCGGCCTTGTTCAGGTGATTGGAATTTCAAAGCGAACCCTTTATTTCGTCCACCGGGGTAGATTTCTCTAGTTCCACGTGCCATGCCTTTTCCGAGTTGTGAGTTCAATAGCAGGCCAAAGCAGTGGGGAATCAAAAACTTGGACAGCTGAGTTAAAGGGAAATAACTCAGACATCCGGAAGTGACATGGCACATGGAACTAGAACAACCAACCCCGGTGGACAAAATAAAGGATTCAGTTCGAAATTCCAATCAACTAAAGAATGCCGGAGCATATAACGGCCGAAACGTTGTGAATATGCAATGAAGATGAGGATAAGATTCCGAATAATGTAAATAACGGTAATCGAGGCTTAGTAAGGCCGTAATTGAAACGAGCTCGCAATTTATTAATTTTAACAATTCTATGATAGATCCTAGAAATACATGCCGAAATTTTGCGTCTGATTTCCATTCTCTCGTTCTACATCTGGAGATTTAAACGTTCTTTTCTTCTAGTACGTCAGCGATCACGCCTCTTCACAATTTCCTCTCCATTGTAGACCTTAAATCTCTTATTTCTTTTGGTATTTCTCCTGAATCCTGTTTCTTTCTAACTATGTTATGTACTGATTTACTCTCTCCCTTAAATTGTTATGCTTGCTTGGTTTTGACATCTGACAATTTAGAATTCACATGGTGTGCTTTTCCACTTGCAGACAACCATGCATTCTATCTTCTTGCAATTGATGCTTAGCTCTTTCTTCTCGCTTTCCGTTAATACCTTCTGTAGGATTTATTGATTGCTCCTTTCTATTTCTGCTATCAAACTGTGCTGTCAGCATATCTTATGTTGTTATGATTGTGATCACAGATAAGGAATCCTGGTAGGGCTTCTAATTTTCTGAGAACCGCCTGACACTGTCTGATTAGGAGACACATACTCTTCTTTCGGTTACATATATTTATATAGTTATGTTAATGTTAGCTAAAAAATGTTATTTAATAAAAGAATCAAGTTAATAATGATGTGATCCTTTTCTTTCATTATTCAATTTGTTACGTTCTTTCCGCCCCCACCTTTTTGGGGGCTTCTTGTGACACTAAGATTATTTTTTTTGTTTTCCCGTCGAAATTGTCACTGCTGAAAACGTCGATGTAAATCTTTCTTTTTTTTTTTTTTTTTCGAAACGCCTTGTTGAAATCTACGCATGCCATATTCTTCTTTTTAAATGAGATTGGCAAAAATTTTAATGTTTCGTTTACACGTGTTTTATGACGAATTTTTATATCTGTACCTAAATGTCTATTTCACATATGTTCATCATTAACCTATCTCTGATTATTTAGCTTATTCCAAAAAGGGCAGCTGCCAGGTATCACGGCTTTCTTAATAATCGACACTACAATGAAAATGTATTTTTTTCTTTTATTCGGTGAATTTCAAAGGCTGTATTATCACAAGCATGGCATTTCAAATACGATACGTATAAAACCAGAATGAGTTATTTTTGACACGTTCTTTATCGATGAAATAGGATTAAATGGAGATGAGATTAGTGTAGTGGTAAGTGCTACCGCAGTAGTCAAAATGATACGATCAGCTGTTATCATATTTTTTATGCGTCGTGTCCATTCAGGACGTAGATGCTTATGGCTCTCCACAACTTCCTGTCACATTTCTTTCTTAATAAACTTTGTCTTTCTGTTATTTGTGTAAGATGTGTTCCGCCATCGGTTTAGTCAAACTCACTGTTAATCATTGATTTCCACTGTTCCTCTTGCCTCTATCTGTCCCGTGAGTATCAGATTTTTCAAACCTTTTTTCCTCATTGTATGCCGAAGAAACTTCAACTGTCATTCCTGATGTTAACTATTAGTTTGCTTTTGATTTCCATTTTTTTCGTTGTTGCTCAGATGTCTGTTCCAGATGTTCATTTTCCTTCTGAAGAACCAAATTTCTGTTGCTTCACGTTTCCTCTTCATTCTTGAGGAGATCGTCCCGTACTCACTGTCACGCAGTAGACTAGATATCACATAGCAGCCTTTTACTTGTTTCTAGTATTTTTTTTCTGATTTGTTAATACTCTACTTAGATTTGGAGTGGCAATCCCCATACACCTTCACATTTTAGCGTCACACCTTCCCGTCCTCAACTAAAGCACTTCCCAGATAATTAAATTCCTGCACTTGTCTGTTTCTGTTCACTCTGATTTTCAATTCGTTCTTTTGCCGCATCGTTTTACTAACAACCACGCATTCTATTTTTTCTTACAGTTGATGTTTAATCCTTTCTTCGCGCTTTCCTTCACTGCTTTCTGTAGGAGTTTTTGTAACTGTCTTTGTGTTTGATATCAACACTTCATCATCTACTTACATTATGTTGATTGCGACCTCCAATAACGAATCCTGGTAGAACTTCTAGTTCTCTCAGAATCGCCTTACACGATAGGCTGAATGTCCGGTGAGAAGACACACCCTTGTCTTACACTCATGTCTATTGTTATCTATCTGCTGTATTCATTATCTGTCCATATGCAGTTAGCTAGGTTTGTGAGTATTCTAATATCCTTCCCAATTATATCAATTTTTCTCCGTAGCTCCAATAGATCCCTGTGGCGTACTCTATCGAAAGCGTTTGTGCAAGCTATAACACACAGGTAGACGTCCTGCTGTATTTTTATACCAGTTCTTGATTCGAAGTACTCGTCAAATACTCTCATTGATATAGAGTACTGAACAATTACTTCTATCACTGAGCAGTACTACGCAAATACAGTCAGGGATAGGTATTTCTGACCAAATGATGACATCGATAAGAAATACTGACCAAATATTGGCATCTACCTTATAAACTATAGTGTTAGGACTGACAAAATATATCATTAAGTTATCGATCGATCTATCAGAGCGGAAAACGAAACAAACTCAAATGGTTTTAAGAGAAATTTCTGACAAATAAAAATAAACACTTAAAATTCGAACTCTGCTCCTCGATTAAATTTATTTAAACATTTTATCATCACGTACCTTCATCGTGACTGATGTTGAATATAATGTTGACATGCTATGTAAGTAGATGTGTAAAGAGGCGTGCATTGACGTCGATTTTACAAGACAATATATATTTGGTGGTTGGTTGAGATGTCAATGTATGTGGTTGATATTTGTGATCTAGGATAAATTGAGGGTGAAGAGTCCAGTAGAATTCATAGTTTAGATTTTAACAGTAAGTGTGTTCATGACTGATACAGGCTGGAATGAGCATTGATTTGTGAATTTGTTGCCGGAAGCCAAATACAGTCATCTGGATATTAATTGCCTATCAAAAATATCCTTGTTTTTGTCTTCGGATAGTGGAAAATGGAACACATTTAATTACAATAAATAGAATTAGCAGCTGGAATATCCTGGATTTGAACACATGACATAACATGGTTATAACTGCTACTCTCACCGCTGGAAAAATGACATTTGTATTGAAGCGACAGGCTTATGCGAGGTCGAAACTTGGCCACAATCCAGTAATGGTATGTTATATTTTTATTCTATACACAATTCTGTTTCCGTTGTTGTTTAGTGTGATCAAAAATTCAGAAGAATTTCGATGAACCCGTTATTAGGGAATGGTGAAGAAAACCATATATACACTTCTCCTAATTCTATTACTGGGCCCACGTGCAATTCAGCTTTTAATCTTACACTTTAAACAAACCTATTTAACATAAATACCAGTAACAAGTGAAAAAGATGTCAGTTTAGTGTCAATCAGGCCGAACCTATCATCGATAAGGACAGAGAAAATCGGGACGAAATGTCGCAGAATAAAATAACATCACACCTCTCCTACAATCTAATCTACAAATTCTTGTCAGCTATTCTCGAGAATAATTTGGTAAATTAAGAGAATTATACTTGCATAATAGGTTTCTATTTGCAGACTCTCGATCGAGCACTGACCACAGCTTTACTGGGGGTAGACAAAAATCACGTAATGCCCAGTCACGGGTTGAACAGTGGTAGAGAAAAATGACAATGTCTAGCCACAGGTCTAACGCTGGCTAAACACTTGTAACTATTATTATGTCTACCGTGGAATATTCCATATCAATTTTCTTCGAGTTTTGACTCAGGAACTCCATGTGCCTTTTCTGTAAATACTTTCATGATAATTACTCTGATTAACCTTTAGCTATGGTATTTACAGTTGAAGTGGCTAGATGAAACCGTAAGTTCTATGCTAACAGTTTCTTCTATCGCACTTGTGGAACTCTCTACCGGTTTCTTCCTTCCAAGTAAATTTGATCTTTGCATTTTAATGCAATATTAATGGTTACCTTCTCTCTTCTTAATTTTTTGTACTATTATTGTCCCCTCTCCTTAATAATAGTTGTTCTAATGTTCTCTAACACTCAGTAACCTGGCTTTGTGGCTTTATTACCCTGCTTTTGTGGGAAATGAATAAAAAGAGTTCAACAATTTGTACTATCCAAATATATTCCATAGAGAAATGGTGCTGGCCAAATTCTCCAAAAGAGAAAACGGTAAATGGGCGCGTAGCTGAGTCTAATTCACCGTCTAAAGTGCCGTAGTTGATAAACATATGGGTGAATTGTCCAGAATCAGAGTGGTCTATGGTGCTGTATCTGGTTCCACTCTTGTTTTGTTCGAATCATTGTACTAGGGGAGGGGTAGTTCCTTTCTTCGAGAAGACACGGAAGGTGGATTTGTATTCCTTCTCCTAGACTGGTTTCCACCCAAGGCTACAGGACCTACTATTAATCCATAGCTGGGGATGGAAGATATTCATACCTTGCCCAAGTGCATTAGCACATAAATATATGTAATGACTCGACCGGAATTCGAACACGGCTTTACAATTGCTGAATCTGAGCTAACTATTACTCCATTTGAATTACTGATAATTAAAACATGACAAATTCTAAGTATGTTAGAAGAGAATGTCTTTTGAGAGAGAAGCCTAGAAAAGAACTAGAAAGACTTTATTTTCCATGTATAATTATGGGTATAATTGGGTGTAGAATTAATTTCACTGATGAATAAACAAAAGAGACATTTTATTGCAATGTTTCAGAAGCAATCATGGAAAATAGATTAATAAAGTAATCGTAATGGGACATGAGATATGAAATAATCTGATGGCCAAACTAAAAGACAAAAGTAATAGGATGAGTTCATGTGTTACGATAAATGTCGTTCTTTAGACATTTATACGCACACGCTTATATAATTTTGCTTGATAGCTCTCAGATTTTATACGCCATAGTCAAAGTACGAATGCGTGTGCGTGTGTTTATATTTGCGTGTATGTGAAGGGAGTTTTATGGATATGCACCATATTTGATTTGTTGGGTCATCAAGCGTCCGTGATATTAGTGGGTGCAAGTGTAAAACTTCCTGGTTCTTAAATAAACAATGACAAAAACGCTAGATAATAGATTTTTTTTTTTTATTATAGAAAGTGCACCACTTTTTACTTTTTTCCTTTAATCAGTGTCACCCAAATTAAGGCAGTTGGACGACTAATACACAAGGGATTACGGGGTGTGTCGGAATTATTAACAGAAACATTAGTAATGAGTAGAAAGAGAAAAGAGAATTTAGGAGGACACTTTATAACGATTGACATCGCCTTTAAATTCTTGCAGGTTTAAAGTTGGCTGGAAATCATGAAGCCGGAAGGGAGTTCCACAAGCGAGAGGTGTGAGAAAATAAACTGTTAGCGTTGAAGTTACGGCAACATCTAGCTTGCTCAACTGCAAACTGATGCGATCACGCCGCCAGTTTAGTATTGCGCTCAAATTCATATGGTCTAGGTATCATAAAAAAGAGTTCATCTGAAGAGTTACTGTGAAGGTACTGATAAAAAAAAGCACAGAGAGACAACGTTATGGCGTTGAGCAAGTGACTGAAGCCAAGCCGCCAAAACAGGACTAATAATATTACTGATTTTTCTTTGGATCTTATCAAGGAGCTCCAGATAAACTGCAGGTGCACTGGACCATATATGGCAGCAATATTCAAAGAATAGACGTATGGTAGACGTATAAATATGCAAGATAAATTCAGGAGAGAAGAATTACCTCGCCCCACACAGTGAATCAACTTTATTAACATCTAGCAATGTATTCAATATAGTCTTTCCACTTCATATCAGCTGAAACCCTTAGCCCGAGAAGACAAAATGAGTAAATTTCTTGGGGGATAGCATCAGCTATGATGATGGAAGACAGAGGAATCTCTCAGATGATTAATAGAGAAATTTATTTCTGGGAGCAATAAAATTGACAAGCCATCTTTTACTCGGTCTAACGACGGTCTTGAGGTCGTTTTGTGTAATAACTGCCATTTTTTAAACTGATAAGCCTTAGTATCGAGGCGGGAGTAAGTGGTAGTGCCGTCAGCCTAGATACCAAGTTGAGAGCTGATGTTATCGGGAAGTTTATTAATGAAGATTAAAAACAGGGTAGAACCAAGTATGGAGCCCTGGAGAACACAGGGCTTAGTACGAATGTAGACGAATGGCCGTTCAGGACGACTTTCATTTTGTGATTTGATTGGAACGATTGGATCAGCTCAAAAATGTGACTGGAGTTACTGTAACTTTTCACCTTGTGAAGAAGACCTGAATGCCAGACTCTGTCAAAAGTTTTCCAGATGTCCAACGCTACAGCCCGAGCTCACCGTTTTTATCTAGAGTACGATAGACTCTTTCTACAATTATCGTCAGTACATCAGCAGTTGACCTGAAGAAACGAAAATCTTATTGCTTGTCTGGCAAAAGGCTCCGTGATGAGAGATGATGAACTAATTTATCATTGATTAGGACTTCTAGGAATTTCCCAGGGATACCATCGGGTCCACATGCTTTGTGGAGATAAATGTTAGAGATGATAGCAGAGACCATGGAAGGGATTATATGCATATCACTCAGCAGAGAATGAATTCTAATTCAGAAGTTAAGCAGGGATACTACAGATGAGTCAAGGATGGAGTTTGAGGAGAATTTATGGGCAAAGCATTCAGCTTTATCAGCAGAGGATGATAACACCTCAAATCGATTGAAGACGGGGTGGATAGAGACCTTGCACTTATATATTACCCTATTACAGAGACGGAAAAATCCCGAGAGCCAAAGTTTTTAGAGACTATACGCTGCCTCATCCTCTCAGCAAACAGGAACTTAGCTCATTCGAGGACTCACTTACATTTGTTACAAGCAGTAGCAAATAGGCACTTGTTATGTCGAGAGCTGTCACGCTGGTATAGCCGGAAATAATAGTTCCTGGTTGCTATGGCGGCCGAGCATGCTTGTGACAACCATTGCGGTTTCACCTGGTATTTCCGAGAAGGAAGGAATGCACCCACGCTCACGTTGACCCAGGAAGCAACCTCAGTGGCGGAATTTTCGATTGGGAAGTTTAAGATGTCCGTCTAAACGGCGTCGCGAAGGAAAAAGCGAAATGAGTCTCAATGCTGGTAACGGAAAAAGGTCTTATGCATAGGGTTTTTCTGCTTAATGGATGCTTGGAAGTAGCTACAAGAGAGTGGTTTAACTTAACAAGAAGACAGTATTGAACGAGAAGAGGAAATAAAAAACAGATCATGTAAAGAAGCCTGTTATGCAGCCTGGCTAGGGAAACGAGTAGGGAAGTCCACGATTTCAGTGAGTGATTGGGGAGTCGAAAAATATCTATATACCACTAAAATTAGATTTTAGATTTTTAATTAAACTTTAGAATGTTTCATCTACTTTTTGGGCATTATAAAATTGAGAAAAAAATTCTATAAAGCAAATCCATTAATCCTACGTGGTCTGGTTCCAAAGTAGAAAACATAGACGCTGAAATACTCCAGCTTCACACAAAATGTCCTGTCCTTTGCAGCTCTTAATTTTTTTTTTCTTTTGTTACTTCTAACAAACCTTGACTTTACGTAAAATTAAAAATATAAACTCATAGCATACACACCGAGATATATATATATATATATATATATATATATATATATATATATATATATATATATATATGTGTGTGTGTGTGTGTGTGTGTATGTATATATATAGAGATTCATTCACAAAAACACTATTTCGCTGTGTCACAGTATGGCTAGTTATTCGATTGCTTCAACAATTGAAACCTGACCGATTCGACAACAGTCAGAGATCCTACCTCTAGGCTATCGTCGGACAGCAGAGAAAAAGGGGTGTTTGACCGATTCGACAACAGTCAGAGATCCTACCTCTAGGCTATCGTCGGACAGCAGAGGAAAAGGGGTGTTTTAATGTTTTCTATCTGAAATACTCCAGTGGACCGGAGAACCCCATTCGTACTTGAAGATTAATGCATTAAAAGCAGTGGGAGCCGCTTTTTTTTAAATCCCTTTCTCTCGAGAGCTCAAGTGGATTTCCCGGGAACATATATTGCCATCCACAGATAGACTGTTTCGATGTACGGCTAGACCTCCGATTGCTTCAGGTCGGGATCGATAAGATTAATATGAGTACAATTTTGAGTAAAAGTATATTTATAGTAATAAGATATAATTACTTATAATTAAGATGTGCATAAATTCGTTAACAACGCATAAAATTGTGATATTTATCAACAACACTCAGAGACCATAATCATAATCAGTAATTATCAGGATTTATGAATAAAATCACTGCGTATATGAAATAGCAGTAAAAACTGTCTTGTTGAAAATGGGTGCAAAATTTACATGCTCGTCTAAAATAATTAAAAAGGAATCTCCAACAAAAATAGAAACATTATGTTTCAACCTCCTATATAATAAAGATTTAAAACCAATTATAGGCACAATGTTCAACAAACACGTAAAAAAATCCCCATATAAAATACACTGCATAGAATATTCAATTGAAATGCCTTAAAACTATATGTACACATGGAAAAATCATTATGAAGCACAACTTACTAATCAACACTACGTGACAAACACCTATTTAAGAAAAAATTAACAAAAAAATTGTCACTAAACAGTTACTGATTACAACATAATCTTATATACGAAGCTGGGTTAAAGCAAAGGAAACATAGAAAATATGAATAAGATCGTCTCTGAAAATTTTATTTTACAAAAGAAATAGAAACCGTACAAGAGCATCAAATCACATGCAGAAAACACAAAACCAAACCCCACAATACTAACGTGGAAAATAAGACAATACGATGTCTACAATTGAAAACAAGGTAACTTAGTGCAATAAATGACGATAATTACTTTTCCAGAATAAATTTCTATAAGAGCTCTTTTCAAAATGGTGACAGGGAAACAAATTCCCAATACGGTACCTATAACCATATTATGACAAGAAGACTAAACAAAATCTCACAATCTTTTTTAGTAAACTTTATTTCAAATATCAAAAGATCGAATCGAAGAAGAATACACCAAAGGAAAAATATACAAAATAAAAAAATATACAAAAAGAAATAACGAAATATGTCAATGTATCAAATAAATATTTAGTGGGCATAGCCATGAATAATCCTAAATTATTTGCATACACATTTCATCCAACCGCCCAATCAGCAAAACACAACAATTAAGAGTTCTTGAATTCAAGCGATGGCCAGATTGGAAAGAAGATGGAAGAGCAACATCAGCTTCCATACCAATTCCTCCAAGCTCTATAAATCCCTGATCTTATCCATCCTTTATTTACGCGTGAGATTTTTGATGCAGGAAAATGACCCAGAAGTTTGAGGACAAATGCTTGCTTTTTTGCATCTTCTACTGGGAGCAAAATGTCAATGACTACGTACCGAGCAAGTTCAAAAGTATCGTGTTTCAAAAGAAAACTTTTCTCGCTACTCTTCAGCGTCGAAAGATGTCATGATTTAAACACATCACATTGCATAACAGCCTCTGTAAGACCATCACGCGAGGCACTGTTAAAGGCGGACGTCTACGCGGGGACGTATACGCAAGTGATGGTCATACAACTTCAACAATTGGACAGACATGACAACAGATTATCCTGGAGGAGGTTGCAACTTCTGCAACTTAGGACACCCTCCATGACGATTGAAGTAGTCAGGGGTCCAATGATAATGATGCTGGTGCTGCTGATGATGATGATGAATGTAAATAATTCATGTTTAGCTGCGTTCCCCAGTTTGAAAGCTGGCGTCATTGACAACGGGCCAATTGAATTTTTACATGAATTTTTAAACATACTTCAGCATACAATTTCCCCTGAAGAAAGATATCCTATGTAATATTTGTTTTTCTCTTGTATTACATGAGTTTCCAAAATTTGTAATCGTTTTCTCACTGAATGCTATATAATAATGTCAGTTTTATCTATTAAAATTGTTCTGACGTTTCTTTTTATTCTGGTTATTTGTAATTTGTTGATAAATATCTGCTTGAATTGCAATATATTTTGAAAAATGACAACTTAAACATCTTTGGATTTTGTTGGAAATTTAAAAATATATTGCTCCAGAACAGATATAACAGCAACATTCATTACACAGACGAATAGCCTATTTGTAAAAGTGCAAGATGGATTGTGGCTAGAGAAATTATCTGGTACGACACAGAAAACCAAAGCTATCAATCAATTCAATATAGCCACTTCACTTCATGTCTATGAAACCGAGAAGGTGCAATAATTTGTTTTCCCAGTGATTAGAATCAACAACGCTGATGGAAGATAAAAATAGTTCCCTATTTAAGCAAGACCAGATCTTTTGATCATCATATCTCGTTTTATTTTAACGTTTTTCCATAGTATGTAAAATTTGTTTTCCATCCCCACACATTTACCAACCATAATGTGATTGCAACTTTCAAATTCTAGTTTGCTGATATTCCTCAAGCTTTCTTCTTTATAGATGGACATTTTCTGTGTTAGCTACTGAAGGGAATGTTATACTTGAAAATCCTTTTGACATTTTCCTGCAATATATCAAAATAGTTTGCGTAATGGATCTTCCGTTATTTTCTCATACCTATTGTACTTGTTCATTTTCCTGTAGATTAAAACTGAATTTCGTATTTAATCCAGATGGATATGTTGTTTCCATGCATTAAATATGATATCTCATAGAATATTTCCCTGACAAGTCATTAGAATTGCTAGAATAGAATATACTGCCGCAAAATTCTAATGACTTGTCAGGGAAATATTCTACAAGATATCATATTTAATTCATGGAAACAACATATCCATCTGGATTGAATATAGAATTCAGTTTTAATCTACCGGAAAATGAACGAACGTTATAGATATGAGAAAAATGACTGGAGATCCGGTCGGCGAATGACGTTTAATAAAACTGCTCCGAAAGAACTATTCTTTTTTTCATATATAATCCTCTTCTGGTATAGGAAAATTCTCTACATCTCCTTTTTTTACTATATGTCATGAATTCTTTGAAAAGATAATAGACTGATCTACGGTTACCTTCTCCACTTTTTTTTTAAAAAATTGAGAATAGCACTTACTCTAGACTGGCTACCACCCAAGGCTATAGAGCACATTTTATCTTCGAATTTAATCAATAGTTGGTGAGAAGCGTGGTTATCCCAACAGTATGAAACCGAAGGTATCAGTGTAAGCCGGTTCTTGAACATAAATGATCGGTTCCATTTCCAAAGGTAAGTATTATAGAAGCATAAACATCTTTCAGCAGAATTTTAATGATGTTAATTTTTTTCACTTTTTTTCGATTCTTCAGTCATTTGTAACGATTCTGACAACAATATAAATAAAAGGAACAACATTTAAAAGATTCCATGCTTTTAGCATTTCTCTTAACATACACGCAGTTTTCTTCGACAAATATCATTATCATTAAAATATATATTTTGCATTCGATCGTTAAGAAATCCTCAAAGACAAAATATAATAATTTTAGTTAATTACCCAAGAGGTACGCAGAATTCTTAACCGAATGTTCTTAATGACAGTGTTTTACACTTAGTTTGCAAATATGCTATTAACTGAAAATATATATATATATATATATATATATATATATATATATATATATATATATATGGTTGGATAGACGTGAGTTTGTGACCCTGGGTTTCACGTTTTAGCGATCGTCAGACAAACTGCTAAAGCGTGAAACCCAGGGTCACAAACTCACATCTATCCAACCAAATATGTTAGCTCTATCTCTGATATTGAGCGCTTTCTAATAAGTACCGCGTATATAATATATAAATAATTATACATATATATATATTTATTTATATTTATATAAACTTTTCATATATATATATATATATATATATATATATATATATTAGTAACTTTCCGTTTTATAAAAAAGACTTACACTTGAGCGTCTTTTTAAAATTATTATATATATATATATATATATATATATATATATATATATATATATATATATAATATGTGTGTGTGTGTGTATGTTTGTGGATATATATATATATACGTGTGTGTATCTATACGTTACATTCTGTAAGGAAACCTAGGCAAGTCATTATTTTAATGAGACAATTATTTGATATCAACAGAAAATATTATAGTCGCTCCGGAAACATATCATTCATATTTTTATTCAAATTAACAAAAAACTTGATGATATAGCTTGTAAGCAAATGACACTAAGTGTTTCCATTTAGGATTTTATTTCCTCTTTACTTATTTATTTATTTATTTCTGCTTTTTTTTTTTTTTTGGGGTTTTCTGTGTGCACGTTTGTAGATGTGCGTGTGTATGTTTCTTTGCATGTATTCATATATATGTGCGTGTGTTTATATTTGTATGTATGTGTATGTAATCGACTCTCCCGTCGAGATTCGACGTATGAGGGTCAAGCAGATCAGTTTCCAGGAAACCGACAGCCCGACACCGGCACATGAGATTTGATTATAGTGGTGAAGGCCTCGTGCAGGACCATCCACACTTTTTGAAGGGACGAATACAGAGACCTGGTGCACCGAATGCCACAAGGTTCCCAAACAACCCTCCGCAGGTTTTGAATTCAGAGTTGTCCTTCTCCTAGACAAGTTGCCATCCAAGGCTATAGAACCCAGTCTGTCCTGCTATTTTACCCATAGCTGGAGGGAGAGTAAGAGAATTCATACCTTTCCCAAGGTTATTAGCACGTAAGTGAATGTAATAGATTCGACTGGAATTCGAACTCGGCTCTGCGATTCCTCAATCCAAGCCGCTATCCATTACTATCCTTGTGTATATGTGTGTGTGTGTGTGTGTATATATATATATATATATATATATATATATATATGTGTGTGTGTTTCTGCTCTTTTGTGTATGTGTGTGTTTATGTGTGTGTGTCTATGGCTACATGTGTATGTGTGCATGTGTTTGTATGCGTGCGTATGTAGTGTGTGTTTATATGTTTATGTGTGTGTGTTTGTCAGTCTGTTTGTGTGCGTATATGTGTGTGAACGGATCTTTAACATTTGGAGTTTTCTCTTTATCTCTTTCGTTCTCTACGTCTGTTTAGGCAACAATGTTTATTCGGAAAAAAAATCAAGAATCCAAATTACCAATAAATTACGCATTCCATAATAAAGGGACGACAGTAAATTTGATTCAATGTGTTATCAACTTTTTCTTGTATATTAAAATTGTTGAAATGGCTGCCAAATCAAAGAGCGAAACAAGTAAAATTGTCAACAATAGCGGTTGAAGACATTATTATGTTGGTGCCATGATTCTTTACTCTGGTGCATTTACAGAACACCTACAGGGATGGTCTCGCAAGAAAACGCAGGAAAATACATTTAAAAAAAATTCTTTTATTTTTTTTATTTGTGCAAACTCTTGTTTTTGGTAAACTTTTGGGCTTTGCCTTCTCTTCGACAATTTCCCAAGAGATCGTTTCCTGTTTTCTTGATCATATTTTGGCCTTGAGCTTAAACTCTCTTAATTTGAAAATCCACATACTATTACAGATACACACTTGCACATTGTCCAATCCTACTATATTTCAGTAAACACATTATTCGAAGACAACCAAAATCAATGACAACAAAAAATGGGTGGCTCATGTAACTAGATCGGAAATAATGGCGTAATAAAGTTCTTCATTATTTCATTACCTTAAACAAAACATTGGTAGGCAACTCCCATCGATATTAGAAAGAGCTATATTTAGTGAACTTGGTGAGGCTAATTTTCAGACAAATCGTTGTTATATGAAATATAATTTATGAATTTCAACCGATAGTAAAGTTGTTTAATCAAGGAGTGGCAAAGATTTCCTGCATGGAAACGGCTTTTCTTAAGTTTTACCAGCGTCACACTTGTTTATTTTTACTGTTTAACTTGGCGGTGATAGTTAATATTCAGCCCTGATGACCTATCACTTTATTCAAACATATATTAATATGTAAAAATGGCTCTAGCAATCTTTCCTCCACCAACCTACTAATGTCAAGTAGTCTGCCTACAGTACTTAGATGTAGTCATTGGGAAATACCTGGTGGTGTAATTTACGTCACAAGCCTAGCAAACAAGATGGATACAATCATGCTACTTACACTAACGGAATAATTCAACATATTGCTTAATCTTTTTTTTAAATTTCTATATATATTAACCAAAAAAGCGACTTTGACTTATTGATGATATCGAAGATAAAATTTGGCTTCGAAACCACAATAAAAGTTTTTAAAATAATAACTTGTTACTGAAATTAATTTCCTCATAGTTAATGGTATTTTAAATTGAAGCAAGATAACTTTTTTCAGCAGCTCTGAATCGTACAGCCACGAGATCAAGCATTTATATTATATGTTGAAATCTATCTCCATTTATTATGTACTGTTGTAAATGTCAAAGGACAAGCTATAAACAGTCCTTGTTTTATTAAAAAATATTAAAAGACAGACATGTAATTGTTATTCCGCAAATCTCCTACTGATGCATTTTAAAAAAATCTATCAATGCTTCCAGACTAGCTAAACAAATATTTCAATACGCCACCCGTGGTAACAGGTTTTGTTGATTTCCATTCTTCAACCAGTCTCTCGTCCTTTTAATATATCTTGGGTAAGTGAAGATAATCAATACAGGGGACACATTGAGCGGGATCCCCACTGAGACTATAACCAGTTTATCAACTGGTTATTGATGACTTTCGTTCAGGCTGAGCTTTTGCTTATCACGACCGGCTTGAAACAATTTTCCAAAATCATACTGATGGGAAAATCACCTGGTATGTGCAGACGAAAACCATTAATTTAATTGTGCGAAATTAAAAATGGGACATGCACATACAACAAATCTATCGTCAATGTCAGTATATATCCAAAGAAAATATATTTCCAACTAGTAGCATGTAGGGACATATATATATATATATATATATATATATATATATATATATATATATATATATATATATATATATATATATATATATGTATATATATACATACAAATATATATATATATATATATATATATATATATATATATATATATATACAGTGTCATCCACAGACAGATGTTTTCGCTGTATCCCAGCACATCAGTGTGGCTAGATGTGCGTTTTTCCTCTAGCTAGGATGTAACCCGGCTAAATTGGCGTCAATCGGAGAATCTACGCCTAAGCCGTTGGAGCACGGCAAGGAAGAAGGTAACTTAAGCCTATTTAATTTTAGATAAACATGTCAGTGACTGACAGAACTCGATTCGTTTTTTCGAAGAGTATTGCATTAATAGCAATAATAGTCACTGCTTACAAATTCTTACTCCTTCCCCATTAAGCTCAACCGGAATAATTTTTCAGGAGGATTATTATATATATATATATATATATATATATATATATATATATATATATATATATATATATATATATATTAATGTTTGGAGAATTGGAAATGGGAAAATAGACGGAGCATAAATCGAAACTTCTTTATAAAGATTGCCTTAAAGAGTCATTATAGAAGTGCAATATTGGTATGAATAACTGGGAAGCATTAACTGATGACCGGGTTTTTGAAGTTTTTGTATTGCTGATGGCATCAAGGTCCTCCATGTGTCGTCAGGAACATATGCAAATCTGAAGAGAGCGATACAGAAGGAATTCCTAAGTTGCCATGAGGTTCAACCTGGTTAGGCCCAGTACAATCGGATATGTCTGCCCAGGGTGTGCCTGCTCAATCAACAAAAATCACACCAACACCAACAGTCTATTGCATATGACGATTTCATAATGGCATGATTTTAATACCCGACCTGCTCTAGCGTATGCAAGTCCAGATCGCGCCTGAAAAAGCATATGAAAAGGCACACTGGAAGTGACGATGATTAAAGTCAACTTCCATTACCCGGAAATGATTTTGATATACCATATATGTGACAAGAAATGCAGATAGATGGCTGGGGGAGGGAGAGTCAATGAGGGAGACATGTTAATGATGATAATACACGTTTTGTGAGTCGACAGTCACTACATATATATATATATGTGTGTGTGTGTGTGTGTGTGTGTGTGTGTGTGTATTTAAGCAGGAAAATATGTTTATGAATGCCTGATTAAATAAATTATAAACATTACTTTATTTAATATTTTATATATATATATATATATATATATATATATATATATATATATCAAATATGTGGTTTAGTTCAATTTATATTACAATGAATCATTCATTCAAAAAGTAGGTTTGTAAAGTTAATGATATAAAATGGGGAAATCCTTTTCGCAAACAAAATTTTAAAATTGCATTAACCTACAAATCACTGGATGAATTTTATGATCCTTGTTTTTAATAATTATAAGCTGCATAAGATTCTGTTTTTTTTTTCAATATGCAAGTACTTTCAACTGTACATTCAATCATCCTCAGACATGGAAATTATTTTGTTTTTAGCAAAAAATTAAATATTTAGTAGCATCCGAGACGAAAAATTAAATGCGAATCGAAATATGTTTTTTTTTAATGTTTTATGGTTAACAGATACAAACTTTTGGAGCGGGCTGTCGCAACGCTAAGGTTGACTTTTTTCTTTTTTTTTTTTTTTTTTTGGGTGGGAGGATTTTTTTAAGTGCGTGTGTTTTTTACTAATTTGGGAATTTGAGGATTTTTTGTTGTAGGAGTTTATCAGTCAATGTGGAATGGACTAAATAGTTCAATAAATAGAGTAATGTCTCAGTTGTTATAGCGAACATTTGCACTTCGGATCAGTTCTTTTAAATCAAATATGTGGTAGAGTTCAATTTATAGTACAATGAATCATTCATACAAAAATGCTCAAATTTCTATAGCCATAGCTGAATCTCCTCTTTCACGTGCCAAACGTCCTATGGAATGATTTGAATCTTTTTTTAATTGATATCAGTCTTTGAGTTGAAATGATGATCCCTCTTCCTGTTGTACCCTTCTGATCCTGTTTTCCTCTCTATTGTCCCCTCTTTTTTTTAAAAAAAAAAGCTTATTCACTGTTTCCTTGATGGTACATGAATGGATTTTGAAGATGGATGTCAGAGTATGAATCTTGGTACCATTACTGAAGGCCTAAATGTTTTTCCTCTCAACATATGTTCTCATTCTAGCTGAATAACTCAAAGTGTCAGTAATCCTTACGACAAATGGTGTCAAGATGGCTAAGCCTCTTATCTGAAAACCTGGAAAAAAGTAACTGAATTAGTTTAGTGTTTTTAGATATTAAACATTTTGTGGGATGAAAATTATGCTGTTACAACATTTGAACAAAATTGGTGCTGCACCCGGTATATATATATATATATATATATGAAGAGATATAGTTTTAAGATATGCTATACTTATGGGATAAGCTGCTCAATATCATATATAGAGCTTCAGGGAGTCTGTTGATTGCGTCCAGCATGAAACAGCCTGTCGCCTCTGAGTGTTGACTTCAATGTTCACTATATATATATATATATATATATATATATATATATATATATATATATATGTGCGTGTGTGAGTCTGTTTGCGTGTGTGTGTGTCGGCAGCGAATCTTCATTCAAACTTGTTTCATTGAATAACATATACATATGGGGACTACTTATTTTTATACTGATCTTTTCAAATTGTCTAATCAGTTTCTTGATGTTGAGATAAAATTCATCCCAGAAGCCGCCGTAATTTTTTTTTTTTTTAACCACGTACTTTGAACCTTTTCTACTATCATCCTCAAGGCTAAATTAGAATGAAAAACATGCTATTGTAACTGAGATGAAATCTGCATTCATTTGTTATAGTAATTTTTTAAAGTGAAAACGCGTTCTGTTATAGATATTTTAGAATTTTTACATTTATACGTTGTATTTATCGAATTATTTTTAATAAAACAAACTTTTAAATATAATTTACAAATATAAAATTGCAATAGTATATAAGTGATATATGCATTTTAATATGTTGTTGCTATAAGCGTAATGAATTTTGTTGGGTGTTCGTGCGTTGATTTTGATATAGAGAGCCTCGAGGATTTGAAATTTTCTTTTAATCTTTTCCTGCTGTATTATATTGTATTGTCGAGAATTACACCTACATATATATGAAGGTTGTTTTGTTTTATTTTTTTTATTAATATATAGAATAGTTTACAAAGTGGAGATAATGAGACTGAAAGTGGAAAAGCTATTCAGACTATGCGTTTTGCCTCTTTAGACTAGGCATCTCCAGGTACAAATAAGACTAATCCGTGTGTGAGGAAAGTACTTTCGTGTACGGGAAAGAGGTACTAACAATACTTATCATACGCCTCGGCCAGATTTACTTTCTTATCGTATTAAAAGCGTTAACGTATACTGGATTTGAAATTAACTCAAGAGTAGATTTTGCCTTTTTTTAGTCCATATATCGCATTGTATTAATAATAAGTGATCATTGGAAAAAACATTAGAACAATGCAGAATATAAACGAATAGAGACAACAACGGATATCTATTCGAAGTGTGCTAATTTCTAAATCCAGCAGACGTTAACGGCTTCAATACGATAAGAAAGAAAAATATGGCTTCAGTATAGGATGATGTTCTTTATTGCCTCTTCCCTATAATAAAATGCATTTTCCTCACATATATGTTGTCTGGCTGAAGATACCTACTATAAAATGGCGAAAACACGTAGTTTGAAAAACTCTTCAACTTATTCTTAATATTTACACAAATTCGTCTGAATATATACATACAGGAAGTCAAGGTTTGTTTTATCTTGAGTGTTTGCCTGACTTATCAAAACTTTGATTCTATGAAAACTATTGATCCGGATATATAAAGGACTTTTGAAAGGTGTTGCACAGAGGATTTATACAGAAATCTGCCATCTATTGACTCTCAGGGAAAGACCTCTCATCAAGGCTTTCTTATCAAATATGAAGGACGTCGTTAATGGGAGCTCCCTGAAACATAAGAGATCAATACTGGCGTACACAAAGAATTTCTCGTCGGCTCTAACCTTTATCTGCTTCTTATTGACGATTTGACTAAGAACATTCTCAAATAATTATTAAACTCTTATAATACAGCGATGTGCTGGTGTACTTCTAGATATAATGACCAGTGTCTGGCAATCGATATCTCATAATTCAATGGAGGAAAATCTATTTGATGTCATTCAATACATCCAAAACAAAACTAGTAACATTTCATCACCATCGAGCCGACTCTAAACCTGCACAGATCTTGATGAGTGCTTATGTGACAGTGGCTGTTCCAGGGTCCTATCCTATGGTCACGGCACCAATTGTGACGTCCCTCGCTACACAGCCATCGTTCGCTCCTCGCTGCTTCATTCGGGTGTCGCTGCTCCAAACATGACGTCCACCTGTCGCGTCAGTCGTGTTGTCCCGTTCTGTGACGACCAACTGGCTTGGTATCGGTCGTGGCACCCAAATGTGACGTTCTAACCTTTTGGTGATTCAGATGGGAATCTGGTTAGATTCGATATCAGCCTCGTCGTTCCCAACTCGCTTCCAACGTCTGGTTACCAAAGTAACTGCGTTGATCTCCAGTCCGCCTACCCACGTTGTGAATTGATCTTAGGCAGACGAAATCAACCAGTCATTGGGGCCGTAATGCAAATTGAGTTCAAACGAGGGTGGTATCACACAAATATGCATAAAAGAAAATAAAATGATAACTCAAAAGTTCAAGGTATCAAAAAAAAGGGATAACAATACTTTATATCTGGTTGCTGGATACATAGGACTGCGACCCGCTATATGGATTGTGACACGTTGTTTTTGTTTGGTGAGTTTTAACATATTAAGTTGTCTGTTCTTTAAGAAATTGATTCCTGGTGTGTCTTCAGGCGATAGTCGAAAAACTTATTTTGGTTGTATGGATCTAAGTCGCTCTTCAAAGTAAATTGTTCTTGGATTGAAGATGAGTTCGGAAGTTGCGCGAATCTTAGTCAGCTGATGCGAGGCCTGCTTCAACTGATCACTCTGGACTGAACTCTTCTGAACTGAACTGAACTCATTTTTGCTCGCTGCGACTTTGCTTATATGGACGCCGACCAAAACCGGGGTGGGTTTGTCGGGGTTGGAGGTTCCTCGATAATTCTAAATCCATATCCACTTCTTTTATTTTTGGTTAGGAATTTTCCACTCCTTTCCATTTTTGGAAGTCTTGTCTTACTCCCACCTTCTCTTATTCTCATATGGATATCTCACCATATTTTAGAGGGACGTCAACGGTTCCCCACACTTCTCCGTAGCAATTTCTCATACCTATCCTCTAAATGGGCGGCGGCGGCGGCGGCTTCCCTCCTTGCGTCACGTGATCACCTCCACCTGGCCCTCGTTATCATTCGGCCAATAGCGTCCAGCCGGGTGGGTGTGATCCGGCTGGCTTTGTTTTAGGGAAAAATATATATCTTGCTCAAAAAAAAATTATCTTTTTCTTTTCCTTTTCTTTCCTTAATCGCAGCTCTCATCCCCCAATGTCATCTGGGATCTATCAATGCCAATTATCAAGTGGGGTAGTCGTCTAGCGAAACACAGTCGACCGTCGTCTCGAAAAAAACAGTTCCATTGTTCTAGCCGTATTTGCATTCTTGGTGCCAATTTCTGATAACATAGTTTTATTATCACAACCGAATTCTAACAGCCATAGATGTCTTGTCAAAACGGCCAAGACGTGACCCAGGGTTGGCTTCGTGTGCGATTAGCAGACGACCTATTAAATCCTTTCCCGACAATATTGTTTGCCCCCTCTGACACAGTTAATTTTTCTTATCTATCCAAAGCTCTGTATTCACCTGTTCTTTGTCAGACAGTTCTACGACACTGGTGGTCAAAATTTTCACCATCTTTTCCATTATCAAAATAACATTGTCGAATTGCCTCGGAGTTTTAGCTATCCGGCCTGTGGTTTGTTAATTAGATGTTCGCCAGCATTAAGTGGCTGTTATCTATCCCCGATAACACAAGTCCGCCACCAGAACATAGTCGATTTTCTTATCCATTTAGAATTTTTCTTCAATGGTAATGAAACCTTTCACCATTTGCTACTTATCAAAATAACATTGTCAATTGTCCCGGTCGTGGGTGGCTTCTTTTATCATCCAAGCTTAAGTCTCGCCTCTCTTTTCCTTTCTTGCCTTTCTCTTTTTCCTTTCTTTTTTCTTTTTATTTTTTCGTGCCCTTAAATGGTGTCACACTTATTCCATCAAAGTTGCTGTTTGCTTCGAATGCCTACAGGCTCTAAATCTCAAACCTGACCTCAAATGGAAAGCGTATATTCATGCCATCGCAAAAGATGCTGGAAAAATGGCCGATTACTTTTATCCCTCCAGAAAATGCTGCCCTGTTTTATCTTTAGGAGAGTCAGTTCAGAGCAATGATAGGGAATTGCTGTCATATATATCTGGGCTGATGTTACCCAAGTCTCAATGCCCAGCCTCTACAGATTTCAAACGCGAATACGCAGCCTCGTGGGTGAGGCATTTCTCTTCACTCTACGACCATTACCCCGAAGACGAAACGTTGCTAGAGTCTCTCTACTCTGTCACAACTACTATAGTAGATATTCGGACGAATTGCTTAGTTAGGCCAGCTCAGATCTCCACATCTGGAATCCGGTATTCCATATTCCAGGCGGCACATCTTCCACACTGCTTTGATAATGAGTATGTTTCCCAGAAATGTTACTTTAAATCCTAGAGAACGTGTTCATGACGATTATAAACTTGGTCCCTTCAAGTAACAGTCAGTTATGTGCCATGCGTGATGCACGCTTGGGCAATCATGTATTGAAAGGTACATGACTGATGAGGCAGATTATTTTCCCGCAGTGGGTTGCCATTTCTTTCTGCGGTAGACCAGTTGCCATACAAGGCGATAGAATCCGGTCTGTCCTGCTATTTCCCCATAGCTAGGTGGGGAGAGAAGAAGAGGATTGAAAACCTCGGCTCTCCGATTCCTCAACGTTAGGCGCTATCCCCACCGTGCCTTCTAAGTATAGTCAACCAAATTCTATGATTCCCTCTCCCTTACAACAATCACATTGAGTAACTCTTTGACATTAGTGTCTTTAGTGTCTATACAGTCGTATTTCAAAACCCGTCAACTAACTGATTCCAGGATTATTCTCGGATACACAAATCTATAGAGTTTCAAGTCTTTCTTATTAAATAGTGTAACGTTTGAAAACTAGCTATGCACATACTCTCGTATAATTTCAATTATATGAAGATTACTTGTAATGCATTGTAAACTCAATGAAATTTCTTCTTATTATCTAAGTATGAATAATAATTTTTCAGTAGAAAATCGACACATGAGCAGAATATAAGTTAACTGGTTTGTCAATACATTTGTGTGAAAAAAAGATTGAAAATCATATTATGGAAACCATTTCTACACACTCGAGAGAACTGAAAATATTCATAAAAATGATATGTGAAAATTCTTCAACCTGTAGAAAAAATAAAATGTCTCTATATTTGGCATGAGAATTTATTTAGTGAAACACGCTTCAATTTTTAAAATCTACGAAAAATTAAATACGGATTTTTATAGAATGTTCAATTTATTTTTATAAAAAGACATCATTTTCTATTCAATTTTTTAAAACAAAACAAATAGAAAACGTTTATAGAAGTAGCGAATGAAAGTGTCAGAAGAAGATATACAATATATATATATATATATATATATATATATATGACAGATGAAAAGGAGATGAGATTGAGATGGGAAATGATCGAAGGTTACATAAGTGTAATTTATATTAGATACGACGTAGAATTCGGTTTACTTTTGTAAACTTTCTAAAATATTTTTTTTCAATATATTCAACCTGCGTTTAGTTGAATCCTCAGATATTGCACAGGCATATTAGATTATATTTATATTTCCCTACAGTTCTTAGATAGATAGATAGATAGATAGATAGATCTGAATATAAAGTGAGATAACTTCTCATCCCAGAATTTTATAGGTAAATTATTGGATGATGATGAATTATTGGATGATTCCAAACAGGAAAGATATACTTTAAAGATATATAAGATCTTCTTAACCAATATAAAGCAAATCCAGAATAAAAATATCAGAAGTTTATCTTCCCCTCTGAATTTAATTTTCTGATGACATTTAAATAAAAGCGAAACTGAATGAATTCATGAAATGTTCCTATTTGTTCCTTGCCTATCATTTTGGCGGATTATAATTCATATTTGATCTATACTTTATCTTATTTACTAGATAGATAGATAGTATGTTCTATAGTGGACTTGTGTCATTATTTTCGCTCATAATATTGTCCTCATCTTTTCATTATTATCAAAACGTTTTGACTATTCTGCCTTCCGACCTTCTTCGTGTACTTGTCGATGTCGGTAATCGCAACTGGAATTTGGAATTGAACTCTTTATTTAATCTACACGTGTTGACTGTTCTCGTTCCGCTTTCAATAACTATGGATATCTCATCGGATTATTATTTTGTACTATTCAGTTATTGGTAAACCAGTTTCTAATGTATCTAAATCTTCACTACCCAAACTAGGGATAGAACACACAAACACTGTGTTATCAAATTGTTAAAAGACATTTTTTTCACACAAATATATTGACAAACCAGGTGTTTTTTTTCTTTAACGTAACGTCTTTCTGCTTTGTCGGACAGAGTGCATTGAGCTGAAGAATGGCTATAGTAAGTAGATAAATTTCAATATTTATCACATGACCAGTAAATTGTTGTACTATCTAAAGTACTTCTGTGTTTATGATGAAATTTCCAAAGTGCCTATTGAGGATGATGCAGAGGGATTACTAATGAGTAGACAAACAATTATTATTTATTCTATTATATATTTGACATTTTAAGACATTTCTATGTTTATACATTCTTTTTTAGAGATACATATATTTAAGTAAATGCTCTATTCATAATAAACAGTATTAACAACATTTACTGACCTGAATGCCCGAGAAATTGTCATAGAAAATATGCGTCTTCCGACAGGAATCGAACCTGTATCCTATACGAAACCGTCATATAACCTGACGTGCATTTATCGATTTAGCCACAGAGGAGCGTTTCGGCTAACAAGGTTGATTTTACTGCTTTTAAACTACAATTTTCCATGATTTTCTCAAGTACATTCATATACTTAAATATTTGTATCTATAAAAAAAGGAATGTATAACATAAAAAATGTCTTAAAATAATTGTCGGACTTTGTCCATCTCATAATATTTAACATTATGACTTTTGCCATTTGCAATACCACTCTTGTCTGTGGGAAAATTGTTTTCGACGAACTCTTGAACCTGGTATTTATTAGAGAAAATTTCCCCCATTAATGGTTTTACAGCAATCAAAAAAGGTGAAAGTCTGCTGGTATAAGGCCATGTGAATATCGCAAGAAGGGTAGAACAAAACAAATATTCCAAATATTTTCCTATGTTATTGTTGCTATATAAAGCAAGAACCTCATTTTCTCTTTCATCCACTATGTATGCTGCCACTGTTGTGCAAATAGTAAGCAGGTTTGTGTACCCTAAGTTTATTCTTAATTGACACTTACGATTAGAAGTTAGGATGATACATTTTTCCTTAGAATTTATTGCCGAAAACTTAAATGTCTTGTGATTATTATTCTGCATTTGTCTGTTTTGTGTCTGTTGACTTACTTCGGATGATGAGACCTTATTTTGCAGAGACCAATTCCATTTTTGCCGATAATTTTGCAAACCTAAAAGAAGTAGATTTCCTAGACCTCACACGTAACCTTAGAAAAATAATTTACCAACCATACAGAAAACTTATCAACAAACCAATTTACATACACACATCTTCCAAGCACCAGCCAACATTAATCAAGGAGTTCCCACAATCGATTAACCGTAGGTTATCTGGCAATTCTTCCAATGAAACGATCAACTAAGCCAAAAAGAATTATGAAACAGCCTTAAAAGATAATGGACTTTCGAAATCACTCACATATATACAACAATATACAAAAAGGCCAACAGAAAAAGAAATATTCATATCGTTTAACTTACCATACAACATACACAAAAACAAATATCGTAAAATATTTGTTAATTTCCTGACTCTTACTCAACAGTATGTATCAGCTACAGTTGAACCAAGAATTCCACGAAAATAATAAAAAAAGTACAACAAAAATATAACCTACGAATAACAAAAAAACATCCCTTAACTACAGAGGAAAGCATGAATTTCTGTAAAAACGGCGGATAACGAAGACAAATATACATAGAATAACCTCAAGGACCGTGGAAACAGAGCAACTACACACACAGAATATTGCTTACCAAGAGTAAATATGTGAAGAACAAAACCCTTTCTAACCATATATGGGGACTTAAAAACAAAAGCAAAATGCAACAAAAATATAGAAAAAAAAAATAAAACAGCATCAGCCAGTAACAATAAATCCAAAAGCTGTAAAGAGAATTTCTCAAAATGCAGATATGAAAATAACTTTTAAAAATAACTTAAGAACTAATACCTACTAAATCATCACAAAGAAAAATATAATTATATGCATTGTAGGCAACAACGGATAATTAAACATACTTCTGAGAAATCCAAGACTTTGATAAAAAAGAGATAATGGCCACCCGCGAAATGAAAAAAAAGCAACCAAATAATGGCGATAAAAATAAAATAGATAAATAAAATAATAAATAAACAAATTAAAAAACAAATAAAGAAATTAATAAACTACGAGTGGAAGTATAACTGCATATAGTAAATTTATTGATAATAATTAGTGAATAATGAAAACATACATTATTTAATCAATAATAAATAATGATTTAAATTTAAGGAATAACACTATAAAATAAAACAAAGAACCGCGTTTGGATCCAAAATTATTTATACTCCATATCCTTTAGTATAATTTGAAATATAACCGTTGAAGCTTTATCTCTATAATTACAATTAAAGTTGTCCAGTTGAGGGCAAATGCAGATCTTCTAGGTCTATATACCAAGAATCTATTTCCCCACAAAGAGAATATGTTAATTTATAGTGTTTACAATGGAATTTTCGCATGGGAATAGAAACAGAGACTTTATATCCATAGATACTCTTTTACCAACTCTAAATTAAACTACAAGACAGCTCTTTTCAAAAAGTGTTTGGAATTGAATGAGAAAAGTTTGAACCCACAGATAGCCTGGAAAATTTTAGGTTTCGCTCATACTCCTAATATTCTTAGAGATAGGTGTGTTTAGAAAAAAAAATAGAATGATAAAATGATCAAAGCAAACTAATAAATCAAATGTATGAATTAGTTTTAAAATTTCGACATAGAGACAGATTTAAACTATTATAGATTTTTCTTTATTATTTTTTAATTCTCTAACTCTTCAAATGTTGAATGTATAACTATTTCTAATTTCTATATTTCCATTTCTTCACTATATTAATTATGTTATAATTTCCTTTGTTCTACGAACTATATTTTCTTTTATCACTTACAATTATCTATATATTTTTAATGTTTTTTTTTAATCTTGGCATGGTTTGGTATTTTTAATGTAACTTGATTTAACTTATCTTAAAATTGTGTTATTCTTTAATATAAACGTTTTTAATTCTATTCTTACTTAAATTTAATTTAATTTATCTAAATATAATTTATTGTTAATCTTTTTATATATCTCATTTTTAAGTATAATTTGTTATTTTTTAAGTAGGTACATAACTTTTTTTTATATGTAATTTAAAATGTTTTATAAAACTTCCTTTTCAACCTTTTCTTTTTAGTTTCAGTTTCAGAATTCATTCTTTATATAAACCCAGTTTAATATCATAAGGTCAATATCCGGGTTAATTTTATAAAACCTCTTCCTTTTAAGGCTTATACCGTCAAGTTTCGTCTCGGGCATTTCGTCTGACTGAAAATATCCAAATGGATAAATTCTGTATCAATTTTTCAACTGATGTCAAAGTTAAATGTTAAATTTCTAATTCCAACAATAACACAGTCTATACACTGGGGTTGAATAAGACTAAAGTATTTATCCTTGGTTAAAGTAGATCTATACGCCCCTATATGAGGTAATTTTGGCTTTTGTTGTGAAATTTATACGCTCTGTTAAAAAAAAAATGCATTCAGCACTTTTTGTTCAGTTTTAATATTGGATATTACTAAGATCTACTTGTATTATATACCAACGGATTTATTCCCTGTACTATCTATCTATCTATATATATATATATATATATATATATATATATATATATATATATAAAAAAAAAACAGACCACTTTAAGGTTACATGTGATAAATTATTTCCCACAGCCCTTATATATATATATATATATATATATATATATATATATATTTGGTTGGATATATGTGAGTTTGTGACCCTGGGTTTCACGCTTTTGCGATCGTCAGATCGTTAGCTCTATCTCTGATATTGAGCGCTTTCTAATAAGTACCGCGCATATAATATATAAATAATTTTATATATATATATATATATATATATATATATATATATATATATATTCATATTTATATAGACACACTTTTCTCATATATATATATATATATATATATATTAAGCGTTTCACCCCCAGCAAGGCGGGAAGCCACTAGGACGCAAGAGGTTACAGAAGATTTGGAGCAAGATCAGATAGGAGTGATAGAGGAAAGGATGAGGAGAAGGATAGGGGATAGATCAAGGCAACTGGAGATGTCGATTGACATTACATTTGAATAGTTGGAGATTATAGATCCCAGGGAAACTGGAATAGGGAAGGGAGTTCCACAGGCGAGAGGTGCGTGATATGAAGCTATTGGAGTAGAAGAGACGGCTACATTTAATAGTTTTGACAGTGAAAGGGTGATATTGATTTACAAGGAAAGCAAACAATGAGAAAAAAATGAATAAAATATAAGCAAATTCCTGTCTTCGAAACGAAATTTAAAATTCTCTCGGTTGTCAGTGCAAAGGAATATAAACTTTTAGAAAGTGTCAGTTTACCATTATTATATCAAATTTCAGTTCGCCACATCCGGTTAAGGGAATGAAATCGCCATCTGAACAAAACAAAAAGATGAAAGATCTATCATTTCAATAAAACGAATTTGATCTTCTCCGTATTTTTCTGGACGTAGGTATCAATTTCAAGAAGGAAGAATACATGGCTATCAGAAAAAGGAAAAATCGCCATGCAAATTAGAAATTGGAGATACCAATAGCAAGCAAGTACAACAATTTAAGTATCTACAAAGTTTGTTTTTTAAAAAAGAGGGAGGGTGCGACACCGAAACCTGAATAAGATAGTGAAGATGCCATCCAAAAGCTAAGCAAAGTATTAAGAAACAGAAACATTTTGTTATACACAAAGAAAAGAATACCTAAGATATACGTTATATCAATCACCTTATACGACGGAGAATGCTTAACAGTCTCCTCACAGATTAAGATTAGAAGCAACAGAAATGTGCTTTCACAGAAGGATACTAAGAAAACTATGGACCGAACATGGGAGCAACGACGAGGTTTTAGAGAAAATGGAAACAAAAAAGGAAACTTATACTAAACATCAGGAAGAGGCAGTGGAATTTTCTAGGGAACGTAATGAGGAAAGATGGCTTGGGAAATCTGATACTCGCAGGACGGATTGAGGGGAAAAGGGGTGGGGAAAACACAGCTTGCGTGAATGGAAACCAAAAATGACATTTACACAATTATCGGAAAGATGAAATTTATAGAGCATCGAAAAGAGGTCATCGAAAATTTAACACACAGAAGGTATAATGAAGCGGGACTAAGAAAAAAGAACAGCATTATACCCTACCTAACAAACTTGTGTAAATGGATGGCAGAACAAAGTGTAGGAGAGATAACACAAAAAAATGATTCAGAACTATTGGAAAATGTATTGAGCTCTGACAGCCAAAATCTAAGTGTCACGGATGATAAGCAAAGAAGGTGATCATGGCTCTCCACACATTCCTTTGCTTTATTAACTATGTATCGTTATGATATCTCCAGAAAAAAACAGTGTAGTAGAGAATATTCAACATGTATAATATTACCATCGACAAAACTTAAACATTTATTCCTATACTGGTTTTAACCTTATCATTTAATTAATAACAGTTTTATTGGCAAAATATTGCTTTGCATAAAAACATGCCAAAATGTGTGTAATATTTCTTCTTGCACGTGACAAACATATTGTGTCTGAAATGAAAGACTTAATATCAATATATTTATTTTCGCATATATTAATTTAAAATATAATGAACAACCGTAGTGTTACGTATTTTAGATATCCGGCACATAAGTTATTATAAATACCGATAAAGCTCTCATCATCTGACGAATAGTCCGCTAAAGCCGATTGTCCTTAGAAAGGAAAGGAGTATTCTTGAGTTATAAAATCACTATAGTAACTACTAGTAATTATGATCATATTGCAAATACTATAAACATGTATATATGGCATAAAAAAATATATACTAAACATAGATATATTAAGAAAAATAACAAAATAATAGATTTCTCCCAGTTGCTTATGTACTTTCTGTTTTTATTTACAATTGATAGGCCCACCAGCGCCATAAAGCGGTCACTTTGAGAAGTAAAACTACTCGTTACGCTAAGCCAGCAAATTTTGAAATATCTCGCTGACGATTTGAGAGTTTTTTCTTGCAGATATTTATTTTTATTTTGCCTGCAGATTTTTTTCGGCTGCATCCGAAGTCCGTTGATGTGGGATTCGTAGATGATAGCTTTGCCAGTATTTCTAATAAAAAGTAAGTTAAAATCCATCTGAAATGTTTATCATGAATTTAAAGATATTTTGAATTTCCTACCAACATTGGTTGGTTAATAACAATTTGGAGAACATTAAATTACATAATAAATTCTGAAGAGTTTGATGGCACTTGTATGTATTTGCACTTTCACCCTTACTTTCTCTCTCTCTCTCTTTCTCTCTCTTTCTCTCACTCTTTCTCTTTCTCTTTGACCATGTTATAACTGTTGCCCTAAGGCACATCAGGAAATGTTATATATATATTCGTAGATTAATGACAACTGACTTGCATAATAAAAACTTACATGCAGTAAATTGATAAATATAAACTAACTTATGCACAATTCACAATACCGATTCCTACAACTGTTCGTGTGCAGAAGACTTTGCCGCAGAATTCAAGATTACAAGACGAAATGAGATTAGAATTCACAAGAGACCACATGAATATTGATGACCAATTCTCTACTATTCTGGCCATTAATTCTTCAAATATTTATTCTGAAATATCTACTTAGATTACAGTTGTATTCGTCACTATGTAAAAAAGATGAATATATATATATTAATTGAAAAGTCACAAAGACCATTAATAGATAGATAGATATATAGATAGATAAAGAGATAGATATGAACGAATTTTATAAGTTAGATATGTAGAAACTTAATTTTAGATATATATAAATATAGATAGATAGATATGAAAGACTTATATAAGATAGATACATTAATATATATATATGTATATATCTCATATAAGTCTTTCACATCTATCTATATATATATATATATATATATATATATATAGAGAGAGAGAGAGAGAGATAGATATCTATCTATATATATATATATATATATATATAGATAGATAGATAGATAGATAGATAGATAGATAGATAGATGTGAAAGACTTATATGAGATAGATACATACATACGTACATACAAACATAATAGATATAAACATAGATATGAAAGACTTTTATAAGTTAGACAGGCAGATATGAAGTGACTTAATATATATATATATATATATATATATATATATATATATATATATATATATAAAAAAAGACTTAAACACTAATATTCCATCGTCATAATTTATTCCATTGGAATCGTAAATACGATCCAAATCATCAGACCTACAAATTCACAATGAAAACAGAAAAAAAAAACTCCGGAAATCAAAACAGAATGTAGAGAAAGTGTAAGTATGAGGAGGAGGGAGATGAAACCTTAACAGAGAGAATTTTAGGAGATGTGGGGGGGAATTTAAAAGGAGGAGAGAAAGAAAGTCGACGGATGTCTAATGCATAAAGATACATTTCGTGGTGACATATACACACCATAGACAATTAGGAAAGGAGGTGGAAAAAAAAAGAGAAAGAGAAGAGGTGGGGGAGAGATGGGACGAAGGAAAATAAAATTGTGTTTACTTAAAGGGCCGCTTTGTAATTGAGAAAATTTGACAAATTAATATCGACTACAGGTTAGAAATCAAATATAAATATATGAAGATGAATATAACGATTGTCTAATTTAGCAAGGACCAAATATTTCTATGTTCAAAAACACATACTAATACACAAAAACATATACAAGTAGGTACATACACTTAGGCATGTACTCACACACAGACATACGTGTACACACACATATATATATATATATATATATATATATATATATATATAAAACCTAAAAATATAAAAATATATTCACATATCCACACATACACATATTCATCTATATTCATATACACATACTTTTCACATACATATACACGCATACATATGCCCCCATGCATACATTCATACATACATACATACATACATATACATACACATACATATACACATACACATACATATATATACATATATACACACATATATACATATATATATACATATACCCATACATACACGTACATACACATACACACATACATATACATATACACATATACATACAAATACACACACATACACATATATATATATACATACACATGCAAATACATACACACCCTTACACATGTATATATATATATATACACATGCAAATACATACACACACTTACACATGTATATATACATACACACACATACACACACATACATCTCCAAACAATACTAATATTCTCCAAACGTATATGTTCGAACGATTTTAACCATCATTATTTATTTCTAAAAAAATTATATATTTTGTCTTGTGATTTAGAAAAAATTGAGGCAGGTAATTTTTTATCATGGCTTTTGGCGTTTGTAAATGTATTGTCTATAAAATTAAATCCTATTTTGATGTGCCAATGTAGTCAGTTGTTGGCAACTCGTACTAAATGTAAGAAAAACCTGCAGAGTTTTGTGTATATTAGTCATTACTGTGCGGATAGTGTGTATCGGCGAGGAACCAGCAAGAAAAATACAGATTCAAACTTATCTTCAAGGAGTTCATTTTCGCACAATTTATTTACGGAAAGGCAAAAATGGCTCTCTTCTTCCACACCTAAATATGGATTAAATAGTAGTTTAGATAAGCCTGTTCAGACTTCAGTGAAGCTTGTCTACGATGGTTGTACAAATACTGATAACGAATATGCTGTTTTTGGTCTTGGCTTCATTAGTTACAAACTTCCCTAGAAACCACTGGAGTGTGGAATACGAGAAGGAAACTGAAGAGATACTGAAGAATTTCGGCCAACTCGGGGCACGAATGCCAATTAAAATGAACTTTCTGCGGTAACACATGGACTGTTTTCCACAGAACTGCGGAGATTTGAATGAAGAGCAGAGTGAGTGCTTTCGTCAAATCATTTGCATTATGGAAGAGCGCTACCAAAGCCGGTGCGATGTAAACCTTCTCACTGACTATTGCTAATGCTTGAAACGGTATTCCGTGGCTGCCGAGCAAAGGAGGAAGTCCTTGAAAAGACGTTTAATCCATGAATGACTTCTTTTGTGTATTTTTAATTTACTGTGGCACAATGTGAGCTATTTTGAATATATTAGCCCTAAATTTAACATTATTTGTTTAATTCAACAAGAAAATAGACCTATAATACCATTCTATACATTTCAAGTAACAGCTTGTATTATACAAATTTGATTTGATTAGAAAAAGATGAATATTATTTTAGGATCCAGCATAAAAAAAACTGCCTTAAAATGAGGTATTATAATTTCGACCTTGAAATATCCCACGTCAGTGTTATAAATAGGATAACAAATATCGCCATGAAAGTCGAATAGAGGAAGCAATTTCAATTTCCCAGCTATAGAGATGTGTTGATATCAGCAAGTTAAACGCGACTTTCTTGTATTATGTGTGAACTCTTCTAAGTGAAGGAAAACTCTGTATTCCAAACCTTTTCGAACACAAATGGAAAATACTCTAAACTCTTTCTCAAGAGGACTGACAATACACAAGTAAAAAAAGGAACAAGCAACCTCTGTAAAGCCATGATAGCCTCCATCATTAAGAGGCGTGTCCTCTTAAAATAATATTTGGAGACAATACAAAAAAATACAGAGAATATGTAAAACATAAATAATAGAAATAAATTATGCTGTAAACCTAAAATCAAAAGCTTCTATTAATTAAAATATGTTTCAGACTTGTGACTAATATTTTATATATATTTATTAAAAAAACTCTCAGATTCCATCTACCCCGGGAGGTAGTGTTTCTGAGAATAAGCTCCTCGAAATATTCACGCTCGGCCTACGATTTGAAATACTGACCTTATATTAACGGTGTTTTTCCCAGCGTACTTTAGATGTGGCACGAAGCTGAAATAATGGGACACTACTCGGTCGTAATTGATCTAGCGAGACAACCTTACTAAACATTACAGCACGTCGAGGTGCCCGACCTTATATTGATGTAAGTGAACTTTGGACTATATAAATATGTTGCTACTTCAAATTGACTCATACTCAAACCTCATACCATTGATAGTAATTATCGCCATACATAGAATAACAGGTAATTTACTGGAAGATGCCCTGTGTTATTTATATTTTCTATGACTAGGTATGTTATTTTATGTTTATTGCAAAAACAAACTTTTGTGCAAAATCTCTAAAAGATGTAATTCAGGAATCTTGGTCTTTTCACTTGGAAGTGAATTTAACATTTTACATTAGTCGAAACTATATCACCTATTTTTTTTTTTTTGCATCTTTTATTCTTCTCAAGGTTTTTTTGATTTGGCATTTTCTTTTGACCGGGATTTTTTTAACACCAACTCGTACTAGAGTGTAAATTATAAATGACTGTGTACTAAAATTGAAATTTAATTAATTAAAATTAACACAAGAGAAGGTTTGAGAGATAGATAATTCATAGGGTTATTAAAATGGCCATAATAAACGTAGCAATGGGTTGGTGTTTTACAACGTCATTTTTTGTTCTTGCCACTTAATTTTTAATGAGATGCGTTTAACTAAGAAAAGCACAATCAAAATAAAATTCCATCTCATCATCTGTAACAATCGAAGACGAACCACTTGAATTATATTTTTACTTTCACGGTTCCCAGACTTCATGAATTTAAGCGTTCAAGTCGGCTGGCATCTCGCTCACACCCTTTCACTGTCGAAACTGTTAAATGTAGCCGTCTCTTTTCCTACAATAGCTTCATGTCTCGCACTTCTCGCCTGTAGAACTCCCTGCCCATTTCTTGTTTTCCTGATAGCTATAATCTCCAACCAATCAAATACAATGTCAATCGACGTCTCCAGATGCCCTGATCTATCCCCTATCCTTCTCTTCATCCTCTCTCTCTCTCTCTCTCTCTCTCTCTGCGTGTTAGTGGCTTCCCGCCTTGCTTTGGGTGGAATGCTTAAAAAGAAATAAAATAAAGCTGACGCACATTTTGAATTTAGAGTTTCTTTCTAAAAACAGAGATAACACATTCTAACCATCTATTACAACATTAGATGGTATGGGTGGATTTATTCTGATTCATTATCAGTACACGCGCTCATATACGTCTCTCTCTCTCTATATATATATATATATAGAGAGAGAGAGACAAACAGACAGACAGACGGAGTTAGAGGCATACGGACAGGCAACGGCAGAATGAGACATGCTATTATAATTGTAATTACTTTCGAAAATCAGTCTTTGTAACACTGAGCAAAGTGCTGCTGGTTGTGAACTATTTAGGGATTTCGTAGTTTTTTTTGTTTTTTTTTGTGACACATCTAATGAATAAATGTAAGAATCCTCCTCAAACACCCGAGCCACAGATCAAACGAAAAATACAATTGTCTTAAAATTATTTGTGACTTACGTGAGAGTTTGTTCTTTCTGTTTCTCAGTTTGTTTTAATTATTTGTCTGTCACTTCTGATGGTTTGCCATTTCTGCGAGTTATCAATTTTTGTAATGTTTGGACAATTCTGATCAAAGCCAAATGGGAACTTGTCGATTCGTTTGTTTTCAGAAGCTCTAGAATATCAGCTTTTCCAAAATCAATAAAGCGAATTAAAAAGCCATGCCAACATGGAATTGTTTACTTCTTGGGGGTTATTGTCTTTTGAATTAATTATTACTGCATAGACTATTTAAATTTCACGGCCCTGGAAAACACGAATAGCAACAAAATTCAAACATACTTGTTATGAATAATCAAGAGTGGTCTCGCCTTGTTTCGTTACATTCCTCTTTGAGAGAGCTATTTCTGTTTACTGGGACTATAAAAGGACACTATACACGAACCTTGTATTTTCAGTTGAATAGACTTTCTTAAAGCCTACACCTGCGTACTGTTGTCATTACAAGACTATAAGAGAGAATAATAGCTTTGTCTAAAACCGGAAAAATACAGTAAAAACAGTAAAAAATTGAAAACACTGACCTTGCAATTGGAATTTAATATATATTTTTTAAACTGAAGATTCTATATATATATATATATATATATATATATATATATATAGGAAAACAAGTTTATATTTTATGTTTTTAAGAACAATTTTAGGAAGAAATCATGCCAATGTTGAAAAATATTTTCGTGTGACGCGTTTCATCTTTACGGATATCATTGGACTACAATGATATTTACGCTGATGCGACGGCGCATGCGCACAAACGAAAGAGGACGCTCAGAACTTTATATTTAATTTTATTTTTATAGAGCGTTAAACTGGATTAACGACTGAACCTCTCCAGCTGTCCTCCCTTAGGTGTTGAGATTGTGAAGCGACTTTTGCTGTCTAGATCAGCGTTTCTCAACCTTTTTACCCTTGCGTAGCCCTTAATATAAATTGCATGTCTCAAGGAACCCCTGCGCAAAAACAAAATTCTATACTATATCTCTCTCAATTTATTTTCATCGTAGTTCACGTGGTAAATATCATATTATATATTTTTAAATAACTGGTTTAAGGAAAAAATAATATTTTTTAATCTATTTTTCGGTAATGCCAAATAGAATTCATACTGTTCGTTTATAATATTTCATCAGGGCGTTTTTATTCACACAAAAAAAATTTCGAACGTAAAAAATAAACATTTTAACCAATATTATATACCTACAATAGAAATGTAAACAGAATGAAAACATAACTGATACATCAGTTTTTTTAATTATTTTTATCCTTTACAAACAACATGAAAAGATATAAGATAAATCAATGCAAATTGTCCTGTGAACCAATAAATGGGCTAACAAAATGTTACTTTCAGAGCCATTTGATAAAGAGAAACGGGCTTCTCCTATGTGAAGCCTGTACCTTTCTTTTGCTACACAAATACGTAATTCGAGGTTGAACTTAAGATTAATACACACGGATTTCATTCTCAATTTGGATTATCTTACCTGTTAACGTGGAACTCTTGGGGATCTTTAGCTGAACATTAGAGTTCCGGAGAACCCCGGTTGAGAAATGCTGATCTAGATAGCCTAGGCGTTGAGTCCCTTAATTTACTGCGTATGTAGGTGTTTGTCTTTTGGAATTAATATTCTTATCTAATTTACAAGGACGTTTGGCATGTTTTATGTTGATTACACTAATATTGATGTTTTTAGTACATTTTTCTGGTATTATTAAAGAAAGAGAGTAAATTACCATGTTGATACGTAATATTTTATTCTGAGTACTTTTGACATTAGCACAATATCATCATCAGGTTAAAATTGTTGTAATTACATGTGTGTTTTCAGAAAAAAATTGTTTTACCCTAACCGGTTTCGCTTTTAGCTTTCCAGGAAGCTTGTAAATGTTTATTAGATTCCCACCTGCTGACCCTTGAACCCGAAAACTACTACATATATATATATATATATATATATGTGTGTGTGTGTGTGTGTGTGTGTGTGTGTGTGTGTGTGTGTGTGTGTGTGTGTACATATTTATAGGAAAAAATGTTACAAAGATTTTGCACAAAAACTTGTTGTATAGACTAAAATGAGAATTCGATATAAAGAAACCTAATATTTAATATAGTGATATTTATCTAAATATATGAATTTTTACAGAGAAATATTAAAAATTAAAAAACTTTGTTACTTACAATTGAATTTTCAGTGTTTTTTCTTAGGAAAATAATTTGCTGTTTTCCTTTTTTCTTACTTTTTTACTTTATATATATATATGTGTGTGTGTGTATACGTGTGTCCATGAATTTGTTATGGGAAATGTGCTGTATTTAAAGAAATGCCATTACTTTGCTATGTTTATAGGAGATAAGTTATCATTATCGGAGGGAGAAAGAGAGAGCATTTTCAGATGTAACAATGGAGAAGAATGCGGGAATACAACCATATGATGACCTCGAAGACTAAGTAATTTTTTTCCTTTCGTTTTTTAATCTTTTCACTCAAGGCAGTAAATTCCCTGAGACGCAAAGGATTACGGATTGTGAAAAAGATAAGAAAAAGAAAAACATTATTAAGGAGGGAAAACAATAAAGAAACAGGAAAATTAAAAGACAGAAGATAACGATTGATATTGTATAATAAACTTTTTTTTTCAAGCATCAATTTTTAGAACAAAAAACTGATACAAACTCCAAATACACAATATACTAAATAAAGGCAAATAAAAATAAGAGACATATAATAAAATAAAGTAAAAATAGTTAACTAAGCCGTTCAAGATCAGGAGGATAGATAATCGAAATCGTTAGTCTTAACCAAGGAAAAGAAAAATAAAATAATAGAAATTTCCCTCCAGTAAAGTGGTATAAAGCATAATCTGATTAATGATGAAGGCGTAAAACAGTATATGACCCTGTCAATATATATATATATATATATATATATATATATATATATATAGATAGATAGATAGATAGATAGATAGATAGAAAACAGTATATAACCGCGCAGTATTGTTATCTATGTCTACAATGCTTCTTTCTTTCTACATAACAATCTCGGATTTTCTATATCTATGTCTGTTCATATATATATATATATATATATATATATAAAATTAAAAATTAAGTAATTCATCGAGCCTACAAGAAACCTTAACAGAATGCACAGGACGGCTGGTTCATCCTATATTTGGGACGCATCAGCAATGCGCATCCACTACCGAGAATTGAGACCCGCACAGTTACGTTTTCGGGCAAATGCCATACCAACAGTTTCAACGGCCTCGGTGCCGAAGAGGTAGCAAATCAGACTCGATATAGCGCCTAACGATCACATATTCCGTGGTGGAACTCATCCGAATTTCACTTTTACCTATTTGTGATCGAACGGCGCTATATCGAGTCTGATTCACTACCACCTCGTCATCGATGTCCGTTGGAAATGTTGGTATGACGTTTGCCTGATAATGTAACCGCCCGGATTTCAATTCTCGGGGAAGGATGCGCACTAGTGATGAATCCCAAATATAGGAAGAAACGGCCATCCAGTGCTTTCTGCATTGCTTCTAGACTCGATGAATTACTTTATTATAATTACCCCAAATCCTCCTAATTTCTATCACATATATATATTAATAAGTATACGTATAACGATGTTTTTTTTCAAAAAACAACCGTAATAGGTGTTCATTCACCAGTTCGTGCCTGATGAGTTGGTAAAACGACGAAAATTAAGTTACACTCGAACGTAGATATATATATATATATATATATATATATATATATATATATATATATATATATTTACATTTACTTACTTACTCTCTCTAACTACAGTGAGCAGTTTTGTTTTACCTTATATTGAGTAAATATTTATTCGCTTATATCTGTATGCACGTTAACGCACGTATATACAGATGCTAATATCTCATTATTTGGTTAATATCACATTTATACATATATATATATATATATATATATATATATATATATATATATATATATATATATATATACACGTGTATGTGCGTTGGCAACGATCACATATTGCTAATGTATCTTCATCTCAAAGAAAATATATTAGTTAATATAATGCTAACTGGAAGAATTAATTGTAACATTAACAAATGAAATGCACTGTATATATTGGGAAGCAATCTAGCCAAATATAAATGACAGTCGCATATTTTATAGTTTGAAATTCTCGCTTTATTCTCATTTTTTCACTGAAGACAAATTATAAAAGTAATGAATTAAAAAAGACAACGTGATTGTTTCCAGTATTTAACGGAAGGTTGTTGTTCTCGGTAAAAAAAATTACGCGTTTTCATTTGTTAAATATTGTGAAAAGAATTGATTTGATATTTATAAGTAAACACATATAGGCGGTTCCTTTCAAAGACACCTATTGTGAGTAATGTGATGCTTCATATCAGTGTTACTAGTAATAACATTAATTGAACAAAAAAGTTTTAAAAGCTTAATACTGCTTCTAAAATTTATCACCATGTAACAACTAAATAACCTTTAAGTTCGTATATCAGTTGATTATGAGTTGTTGTTTTTTATTTCGCTACATATTAAGTTATACATTTCGTATATAGGTAGACAGGCGCTTTTTTTCTGACAAAACATCAATATTGGCTTATAAAATAATAATAAATATATACATGTCGCTATTTTCGGCTTGCTATGAAAG